>CM076724.1:9852038-9905038 GCA_038501795.1 Pseudopleuronectes americanus
ATATAGCTGTGTAAATTGATCCTAATAATGTTTGTTCTCCACAATACAGGCTATTATTACATTTTTTAACAATACTTACATTTACAATTTTGGTATATTTTGTTATCAATAGATACTATGTATATATATATATAGGAAAATTATGAAGCTGATTACAATACATTAACTTGCTCATGTAAAGGCAGCATAGTGCTTTACATTGCACATAGGCCTATATTTCATGTTGCATTATTTAAACAGAAGAGGGCAACATGGTCCATGAATTGACCTGACTGTCATGTAATCCATGCCAAGTGTAAACCTGAAGGAACAAAGCAGATCTAACAAGTTACTGTAGCCTACTGTTACTGTGATCTAGACTAATGTGATGTGTGCTATAGAGATCGTAAAGGTCAGTAAAGAGAATATAATCATTTTTTTGTCATTGCAAAGTGTAAAACCAATTTTTGCAGCAGTCCTTAAGGTGAATAGTATAAATAGAAAAAAAAGAAAAAACAACAACATTAGGAAACAGCATAAACAGGTAAAAAAGGTGCAATACATTTTTTTTATAAATATAAAAAAAAGTGCAGCAGATCATTTTAGCAGATACATCTGTATTTGTATGTGTAGTGCAATATAGTCTATATAAAAAAATCAGTGTTCAGTTCTGGTATGGCTGTGGGGTAAAAGCTGTTTTTCTGTCTGTTTGTCTGTGTTTTTATTGACCTTCAGGGGGCAGCAGGTCAAACAGATGATGTCCATGATGGAAATAAACTATATCTATTGCACAGATTATTCTGATTCTATACAACTTCAAAGCTCATGTGTTCACCAATATGAATATGTGCATGCAGACACCTTTAAATCAGACATCTGTTTGCTTAGGATCCCAAAGACTTTAAGAATATAAAACATGAAAGTAAGAGAAACTGAAATCAAAACAAATTGCTGTCAATGCAAGATTCATTCAATGTAGACATCATCACCAGCAATGCAATTCTTAGTTCTTTACCAAGTAACAAAAATAGTTTACAGATTTGTTACAATTCACAAGTTACAACTAATTACAGTTAATAAAATGGTACATTTGTTTATATTACAATACAATATAGTTTGTGATACTGCTCCAATTAATCACGAGAGGATGCAAATACAGATTATGTGACCAATGAAGTGTTGAAATATTGTGTATAATGTTTTGCCATGATTCTGATATTACTTATATTTTATTTCTGGAAAGATTAATAGTTACTGTGGTTGAATAACACAACATTTTAAGATGGATTAGATGCTTTAGGACACCTCAGAGTTAATCAAATAGACCAAAGAAGGCGTTTAATTGTGAAAAGACCGTTAACAGTACAAAATGTAACAAATGTCAGTCATATCAAATAAATATACAGATACAATCCACATCTTATTTCAACATTTGACAGTGTAATTCAGTTTCTGATTTGTTAGTGTGTAATAACATGAAGAAGAATGATTTATTTCAATACTGTAACAAAAACTTGCTACATCAGTTATTCACATTTAAATCCCATTACCGTCATAGCAAAAATGTTAACATTAACATGAAGAAGGGTTATTTGATGACATAGAATACTCATCTTCTATTTCATCTCCTAAAATGAAGAAGGAAGAATAAGCTATAAAAGGATACAGCAGAGAAACACCAAGCGATGCATGAAATAAAGCAGGAAATGAATATTATGCATCTCAATGCATTTCAATGTATCACATCCACAATTTTCTGTATTACTGCACATGGCTGCTTTTTCAGCAATTAATAAAATCAGTCAGATGTTACAATTGTCCCGTAAATTACTTTAAAATGTTTTCAATTTAAAAATCAGACTACAACAGTAACTCAATGACAGTGGTCAGTGCTCTCCACACTGATTTGACATTCATTCAGTTTACAATTATGTGCTGCTTAACAGGACAAACTGTAATTATATATTATAGCCTCGACTACTGCACTGAGGCGCATTATTCCGTCAACGAGTGACTCTGCTCCTCTGATGTTTTCTAATCACTCACTCTATAAAAACCTGCTGAACTCATAATTATATGCCAGGACACAGATCATGTGACAACATTTTGGTGCTGATTGGACAATGCACAGTGGAGTTATGACAACTTTGTCTCATTTAACGAAGGACCAAGGGACTTTTTTCGCGTCCGATCATGATACACTTGTGTAGCGAATTTCGTGAAGATCTGTTAAACCAGCCGGAATTTCTACATTTTAGGGGCGCTATTGAGCCATTTTGCTGATTTACATTTCGATTTACATCAGAATACTAACATTTTCATCAGGACTAACGCACCCGCGAAGCTTGGTGAGTATCGAGCAATAATCAAATGAAAAGCAATAGGACCTTGGCACCGTTGGTGGTCGAGCACTAAAATACGGTTTATATCAAAAGCAGGAAGGGAAGTCATTTGATTTTTTTCTCCACACATTTGACTGTTTGACTCCAGAAAATGTGAATTTGTGTTTTTTTTCTCTCTCTAAAACATTGAACTAGATGCATTAACTACTGCTCTGTGGTAACTCAAGTTATTCTCTGGACAGTATCCCCACGGACAAAACTACTTTAACAGGATAACACTGGCATCTAAAAGGCCTTTGATTCTACAGCATCCATCCTCCGCACACCATGTCTCACTAAATCTTGAGTGTTTAATCTCCCGTAATTACAAAGATTTGCTTAGGTTAATAAAATTAATCCGCCTGAATTTAGACCCCCTACCTGGACCTCCCCTGTGTCTCCTTTGCCCCTTTCTGTGAGGGATAAATTCACAGTCATATAAATAGAGTCACCTTCACAAGTGTGAAGCACAGCTCTTCCATTCACGAGCAAAAAGGCTGCTGGATTTAGAGGAGGGGGTTTTGGTCAGGTTCACTTTAACGTAGAGGCCAAAGCGTTTAATTAAACTTTGTTGGCAAACAAAGTGGCCGCATTTAGTCTTCGTGACTGACGTCATTTCCACAGGTTGAGATTGTGTCGCTCATTAGCGCATCAGGGTTAACAACAGTTGAGAGGCTCATCTTTGTCTGTGATCGTGTCAACAGTAAGACTTCGGCGGAAGAAGCGAGGGGCATTGAGGCATTCAGTCCATAAGGGGGGGTTTATTTTGAAGGAAAATGCTACGGAACTCAGACAAACAATTCTGAGAAGACTTTTTGGGAGAAACGCTTTCTACTCATTGATGATAATTATTCAACAGTCAGTCCGTTGGAAGTAATTAAACCTCTTAAATGAGTGTGAGATATCTCAATTCAGAAATGACAATGGAGGACGGAAGCAGCCGCACCATCGCCAGAGAGAGGCTGGGACTGAGCTTCACTATTGACTACCTTCTGTTCAATAAAGGAGTCAAAGGTTCCAAAGAAGAAGCGACGGGAAGTCGTGCGGCAGAGCAGAGAGCGAGCAACATGCTAGATCATCAGAATTCTAAACCCGAAGAGGTGGGGATTCGCTCTGAGAAACAACCGAAGAGGTCAGAGGTAGACCCCGAGGAAAGGAAAGTCAAAGAAGAGGAGGGGGAAGAAGAGCAACAAGAGGAGGGGGAGGAGGAAGTGACCACCACCACGTCTGTCAGCATCGGTCGAGAGAAGTCTGCGGACAAACCCAACCAGTCGTACATCTCTCTCATCTCTAAGGCGATCCTGGCGTCCGAGCAGAAGAAGCTGCTGCTGTGTGACATCTACCAGTGGATCATGGACCACTACCCCTACTTCAAGAGTAAGGTATGTTCAGGTTAATTTTTCCTTCTTTATTTTAGCACGGCAGCCGGAGATCATCCTATATCGACAGAAAATAGCTGTTTTCATAACAGAGGGATTTAGAAAGTCAGATAGGGCGATAACGTAAAGTAAGCTCCAAGAAACACGCGGTCGCTGTCTGGGGGAGTGTTTTGAAATAAAGAAATGTTCTATTCCTGTTGTTAATGTGCCCCAGCTACTAAAAAGCGTGTTAACCTGTCATCGGGTTTATCTTAGTTACAGAAAATAACGTGGCAGCCATTTTCAAATGGAGCAACCCAGTTGGCCCATGTAATCTGTCTGAGTGGTTAGGCAATTAGGTGCTCGCAGGGACACTTGATGATCTTCTTGTTGGCGAATTCACAGATAAAGTAATCCTGTTGCTAGGTTGCAAACCTCCTCTGCCGTTACCAGGTGCGACAACAGATTGGACATAGCCTAGTGGATTACATTCAATCATTGGTTTGACGTGCTAAAAAGGTAACTCAAGGTGTCGTGTCTTGCTGTGATCATATACAGTGTTGACACGCTATCACACCTCCTGCCAACAACAGGACAAGGTGACATCCTGAGGAAGATCAGCCATACTTAACCAGCCACCTATGTTAATTTTAAGGTGGGGTCACCCACCGTTTAACGCTTACTTACCTTCAGGTTTTGCTTTTGGGCCTAACAGCCTTCATGTTCTCTGCTCCCCAACAGGATAAAAACTGGAGGAACAGTGTGAGACACAACCTCTCCCTGAACGACTGCTTCATCAAAGCTGGCCGCAGTGACAACGGTAAAGGCCACTTCTGGGCAATCCACCCATCAAACTATGAGGACTTCTCCAACGGGGACTATCACTGCCGGAGGGCACGGCGGAGGGTGCGCAGGGTGGCGGGACAGCTTCCCCTGCCCTCCCTGAGCTCCCCCTACCACCCCACTCTGGCTCGCCCCCACAGGACGACCTGTTGGTGCTGTCCTCAGGCATCAGCTTTTCCTCTGAGCTGCTCAGCGCCCAGATTCTACTGGCCCTGGTCCCGTATGCAGCCCCAACTGGGGCTCCACCCGGGCCTGCATGCCTCTCTACCCTGAGAGTAAACACTTTATATTTGTCAGTTATTCTGTAATTACAGTTTGGACTTGAATCACCCAAATGTAAGAGAGATTTTAGAGACTTTTCCTGCAAATTATTATGTCATTAGGTGACGTCAACATTGATATGAAATTGTATATTATTACATTATATTTAGCCTTGTATGTGAGGTCATTCAATAATTAAATAAAATGTATTAATCTTTTAAAACCATTGCATCTGTTTCCTTTGTATTCCCGAATGTATATGAAGTTTTGCTATAATCTCATTAAATCTTAATGAATTTAAGTGACGTTTCTTGTTATCTGTGTTTGTGTGCATATGTGCATGAATGTGTGTGTGTGTGTGTGTGTGTGTGTGCATGCTTGTCTGTGCGAGCAGATAGCACTAAAAGTGATCCCAAACGCTAAGACACCCACCCACCATTAGACGCTAATTAGTCAAAGCTGTCGGGCTGCGAAATCTTCTGCCTTATTAGACTAAAATCGGGATTCACAAAGCCGACTCCCGAGGATATGAGGCCAGATAATCTCAGCAATCCCAAATAGTTTCAAGAAATAGGAGGCTTATCACACAGTGTAATCTGGAGCCGCCGCCGCAGCAAAGAGGGGGACCATGCGGGAGGTCGGGGATGAAGGAGCCAGAGGAAAGGGAAGGAGGCAGAGAGATTGAGAGAGGGGAGGGGAGGCTGATTTATTGGAGAGAGGTGGGTGGGCTTTTTTAGGGGCTGAGTCTCATCTGTATATGTAAAGCAGGGAGAGCAGAAATGTGCAGCTAATGGAAGGGAAGCTATCATTAGATTTATGCTGAACATAAATTTAATACAGTTTGGATACAGTTACCCATATTTTGTGAAGCGTCTCCAAAGCAGGAGCTCTTCAGTTAAAAGGATGACCTCAAAATAATTCCATAATAAGAATCAAGTCAATTTCTTACCTGTCTCACATCAATAGTGAAATTCCTCTCTGACTTGCAAAGGTTGGCATTTACATTCCCAGTGCTCCAGCCAAAGAGGATTAGGTCATACATTGACTTTTCTGAAGTTTGTTTGTCTCGGCTCATGTGGGCTTCTTATTTGCAAATGATTGAATATTTGATTAAAGCCGTAGTTGACATGAAATTAGATTCGGATCGGACAAACAATATGTCAGAGGGATAAAGCTTCAAGAGAGGGTTATTCACAACAGTTATTTTCTGGTGATGTTCATTAGAACAATGACAAATCCATCTAATTAAATTTTGTTCACCAAATCTTGCTATTCGATGTCTGCAGCTAATTGGAGGCCTAATTTGCTTAATTCCCATGAATTGTTCGCCGCATTAAATCCTCTTCTATTCACCAGCTTTAGGGCTTTAATTTGGTTGCATATGTTTGCTGTACACACATGCACACGCGCTGCCACACACACAGACACACACACACACACACACACACAATAACACACGCACATTTACATTAGTTTACACACACAAACAACTCCTAACATCTTGCATACTTGTGTGAGTGTGTGTGTGTGTGTGTGTGTGTGTGTGTATAGCTAATTAAGGATTTTTGATAATATAAGGCACATGCAAAACATACTGCAAATAACATGTTCAACAAAATCGCACAAAATTATAATTAACTACCTTTCTAAGTCAATGAGATTGAGGTCATGCGCTCAATCAGGGTGTGTGTGTGTGTGTGTGTGTGTGTTCATACTGTATGTGCATGTCATTTTGTTAATCTAATGAGATGGGTGGAGGGGATGCAGGGGCGTAGATTAAGGAACACAGATTTGTTGGTGATTAGCAGAGAGTGTGGTAAGAAGATCAGCCCTGAGACGGCGATGAAACATTATGGCCGTGTTTTCATACAACACATTTACAGCAGCATTCCAAAGCTGCATGCTTCCCTTCAGCCTTACATGTATCTCATTGATTTGACTGTAGGCTCGACATCCAACCGTTCACACAGCGTAGAGTGAAGCTCGAACATAAACAGGAAACTAAATACGAGAGACATTCAATTCTGGTTATGTTGGTTTTCAGCTTGAAGCTTCTATTTGGGTGCAGTATTTTATAATAACAGCATCAGAAATTATTTAACCTGACAAATGGTTTGATTCAAATTAACTACATAACATATTAGGATACAATCATTTTATTGAATTTATTCACGTATGGTGCCTTACAAAATTATAGTTATGATTTAAGATAAAGGTCTTGGTTATTGACTTTCAATTAACATTTTAACTCTATACAGTATATATGTCCTAATTTCCCCTAAATGCATGAAACTTACTACACTTACTTGATAGTTTAAAATACTTTTGAATTATGAATAAAAAAGACAGACAAAGAAATTAGAATTTCTTTTTCTAGTCTGACTATATAGATATTTCCTTGTATGTCTCCAAGCAAAACTAATACAAACCCACATCATAGAGGTTTTGGGACGATACTGAGGCAACTTTACACAAACACACAACTTTAAATATGTTTTCATAATAAATTATTATAGACTATCACTGTTTTTAGGGGCCTAGTTGCTACTTTTCAACGTTTTCTCTTCTAACTCATAAATAGTGATATAACAATTTCAAATGTTCCACACAAATCCTGGTATTAAAATTGTGGTTTGAGGTCAAGCTTCACCTAATTAATTTCGCTGTCATTTGTTCATTTTAATTCAGTGAAATGTTTTTAGTTAATAAGTTGCACAAAGAGTAAGACACACAACAGGTTGAAAAAGGGTTATCTACAGTTTGGAATTGCTCATGTGTATCTTGCAAAAAAAACTTGATAACTCTGAGGGTTCTGAAAATAATCCTCTTTGAACCGGATGCTCTAAAGCAATGCTATTTATTTGACACGACGCTGTTAATTATTGGCTTCTTTCTCTGAGGTTTGGTGTAGGAGCGGCTGCAGCTGTATACGAATGACTCGTAATAGGCCCAAAGCCTGGAGGAGTCCAAATTGCCAGACTATTAGAAAGCATGATTGCACACAAGTAAGTAGTATTTGAGGCTTAGGAAGCGCTGTAGCTGGACCAAAACCAGCTGCTATTTGCTGGTTGTGTCCCACCACGAACAATAGTCTGGCGTTACCTTGGCTTCAAAGGCCCCATAATAGTCAATCGATCAGAATGCGAGGTGCTATTCTGCAGATTACTGTTAACAATAATTTGCCTCCCAGTGCACCGTTGCCATCTTTGAAGCAATGTTTTATTGCCTCTCTTTTTTTTTCATCTGCATCTGTCATCCCCGAGGTCCAGTGTTTGATCTCTCCCCACCAGTGTCTGCCTCCCCGGGGTCGCGTTGACCTGTTGATTGGCAGCTGCGATCAGACATATGGTCGGACGAGGCATCGACCGCAGCTCCCCGGAGACAAAAGCAGACTAGTGGGTTTTTTTGCCCCCTCTCTCACCGCGCCGTGGAGCCGAGGAGCCAAGGAGCCAGGGCTGCAGCGCCGGGGAAAAAGCACCCCATCCGGCCGCTAGATGTCGCAAGGTGCAAGCGAATATCTCCAGCTCCGTGGGGACTCACCCAATGTAAGTGCATGATATTTTTAATCATTATTTCATATTTTATCAACCAATGGTCTTCAGTGCTGTGACAAATTTAGTATTATATGTTATAACTTTTTTAATGCAGTTTTTATTTTTCTACATTGCAATGATTCATGAGCATTAAAAGAAAAATCCTTGAGGATAAACCTCCTCACTTCACTTCCCTTTCCATGACATTTTGACCCCTGCTATAGAGAATAATGGCTGTATCATCATCTGAGGTGATAAAATATAACCTCTAGCAGGACGTAAAATTAATGTGGATGGTGGCAAAGCAGTGTGTTTGCTTGGTGCTCATGCCAGGAAGCTTCTGGTTGTTGCCCAGCTGTGTGCTTCATTGAAACCAAGTGGGGGCAGCTTGACTCCCAGTGGAAAAACCCACAGATGTGATTCTGAGCCCAGTATGCGTGAGAGTATACAGATAGTTTGAGAGAACCAGTTTGATCCCAAACCTTACGGCGTTAGGACATTTAGGGAAAGTGAGGATACTCTGGCCGCTCATCACTTTCTGACCCACTTTCAAAGGGCTGTTTGAGGCTTTAGACTTGGCTTTAGGGTTAGAAATAGGTTTAGGTTAGGGTTAGCTTTGGGACTAAGGGAATACATTATGCGAATGAGTGTCCTCACTAAGATAGAAGTGCAAAGTTGTGTGTGTGTGCATGTGATTTCATAATATTGAATTTCAAAACAACCGCATCTCCATCTCTGCTATCTGTGTGCACGTGAAGAGATATCTTTGTGAGGACGTTTTTGACCCTTGACCTTATGCAGTGAGGACATTCTTGCGAAAGTGAGGACATTTTAGCCAGTCCTCACTTTGAGACACTATTAATGGGCTGATTTAGCTTAAATATGTGGTTTTAAGATTAAGTTAAGGGATAGGATTAGGCAGTTAGTGGTGATAGGTTAGGGACGAGGGAATGCATTAAACAAATGAGTGTCCTCACTAAGATAGAAGTACAAGGATGTGTATGTATGTATGTGTGTGTGTGTGTGTGTGTGTAAATGCATGATTTCAGCATATAGAATGCAAAACACCCCCCATCTCCATCTCTCCTCCTATACAGCGAGCGGATAGTTGCCATGGTGATGCAGCCATGGTCTTGCAGTGATCCCCACTGACCCTGAGTGGTGACCTCTGACATTTAGGCCACGGCCAGGGTCAAGAGGTCAGTGACGGATGGAGGGCAACAAGAGCACTTCGATGATTGGCACATGCTCGTTGCCTACTTGCATCTGCAGCGCTCACCTCACTGTCCAGTTTGCACCTCACATTTCATATCCGTTACAGAGCAGAGACCACCAGCAGCAGAAGGTTGGCATCACACTGTTAGCAGGTTTAGCCCATTCTGCTCCTACGGCAACGCAAGGCTCCAACATTGTATAATTTGTCATTTGCATTCGGTGTTGTTACGCTTTCTATGTCTCTACACTAATGATAAAAATGCATCACGTATCTTGATGGTTATGATTGCAGTAATGATCATTAGTATTCCCACGGCCCCTGCAATCCACTGTGTGGGAGGATATTTATAGTTCTTCATGTGATTATGTGTGTATGTATGTATGTATGCATGTATGTATGAACGTGTGTGTGTGCATATGTGTGTGTGTTTGTTCATTTCGATGGGGGGAGGGCTCTGCACCGCACCATGGTTCTTCTCGTGGGGAATAATTACAGAATTGTGGGTACTAAAAGTCATGTGACCCGAGCCTTCTGCTCCCAAATAATTTATCCCCCCGGCTGATAGCTTGTCAATATCAATTTATTAATTTAACAGTTCTGGACTGATAAGAGGTAGTGCGCACAGTTAGATTGCTGAAGCGGGGAATAAGGAGGAATTTTACAGTACAATGGTGTGAGAGGAAGGAAACAGGGAGAGAGGCTGGAGGACAAAGCGAGCGGGAGCGAAACAGCGCAAGAGTGATCAATGGCGGCACAGAGGAGAGAGATGCATATTCGCCGTGTAAAAATGGGCCACCATCACTCATATTCCAAGGTTATTGAATGAAACTTATGAAAATTAATACACTTATTATCACCATATTAAAAATTAAGATTGAAGACAGGGCGCTCGTTGTATTGATATTCAAATGTCTCCGATATATTGATCAACACAACCCAGTTTTCCCCCTAACATCCACATGCAGGTGAGCCTGTGCAGTGGAAAGGGAAAAATATGTTTTTCTAGAACAGCTTTTGAAGATTTTAATTTGAAACACAAAAAAAAATCACTTTCATGTTTGTTCACAACCTGAGAACCCTCAGAGGTGTTATTTAAGAGGATCGTTTCCTGGAGGATGCTTCCTCCAAAGCAAAGATACATCAGAGAAAAACACATAAATGTGACCTCTTACATGTGACCCCGCTTGACCTCCCAGCACTTCCTTTGCATCCTGATTTTTAAAAAAGGGTAATGAATATACATTCGAGATAAAGCAGAACACATATATCACCAGGTCTCCAGCACAAAACAGTCAACGTAGAACCTAACCTATTCCCAGAGCCATTACATAATATCCCTGAAGGAGGCTAAAAGGCATTTTAACAAGACCCACTGCTCTATGACATCTGACCTCTTCTCCGTTGACCGTAGGCTCCTGACCCCACTTACACTAGCCAGTGACAGCGGTGGACACAGATCCAGCACACTTCCTGGTGTGAGGAGACAAAGAGATTAATTTACAAATTGATGCATGTGAGGATGTTGCGTTCTCCCTCAAAGGGCTGACAGACAGATTTGATTTGATGATCTGTCATTGCCACTGTATTTACCTCTCCCTTATCCACAAAGGAATGTCATGAAAAGAAACCAAACAATCCAGTAAATCTGATCGCCTCTTGTCCGGTGCGTCGGCGCATTATATAATCCTTTCTTCTCTGCAGGCTCCCCTCACACGGACAATCACTGTAGTGGATTCTCCTCAGGTCTTTGGAGAGCTGCAGGGTAGCGAGTGTCAATAGAAGTGTGTTGAAGGAGTGTGTGAGTGTGAGAGATGATAGACTGAGGTTAAGAGGTGTCAACACAGAAAGAGAGAGGACTCGAGGACTCTTCACTGGCGCCGGCCTGACACTCTGACACTCTCCTCAACCTCTCTTCTGATTAACCACTCTAAAGACGCCATTGAGACACACAGAAACACACGTGCACCTGCAGACGCACGCACACCAATCCACTGCACCCTCTACGACTCCTTTCCCTCCAGTCACACACACGCCTGCGTGCAGCTACATTTCATCCAGGCGTACACTGTGCGCCAGACACATCAGCTGTGAGGTGTGGAAACCTGAAGACGTGTTGTTCACAGCCACAGCAACTCTCTGAGAGGTTCAGGCAGTCAGGAATGGATTTGTTACACCTCTGATCTGTTGTATACGTTCAACCAAGTGTAAGATGCAGCGGTGCCATCCCACAGGGCTTTGCACCTGTCAGGTGGTGCAGCGCAACATACAGAAGGCGGAACACACACTAACATACAGTACATTGTCACTCACATGCACTTAAACACTGCCTCAGTCAGGCTTTGCGTCTATGGGACCATTAGCTTGAACACGTTCATATAGCTGCACTCATTTGTCTGATTGCTGCTTTATGAGACAGTTACAGTCTTATAAAGTCCGGAGTCACAATAAGTCACACATTATATAATCATTTTATCAAAGGCGTGCTCCACCGTAATTCTTTTCATTTCACACCCTCATAGTTAATGTCCTGTAAAAACATATTAACCTCCTACAAACTGTACAACAGCAAGATTGAGTATTTTCTTATAGGTGCTCACTTTTGTCTGGAGGTGCAACACTTTATTTTCTTTAATAAGGTCTGATTTTGATCAGTAAAGACTATTGTTGACAGTCTGATTGATTTAGGAGAGGATTATGTTTGCTCACCGGAATTCAAAAACATATATTTTCTCTCATCCCTTTTCTAGCCATGTGAGATTGTGTTTCTGTGCTCATGGTTCTTTTATACTAAACTGCTGTCACTCTGATATAATGGAGGTTAGTGGATTTTCATTTATGTTGCTCGCAGTATTCATCTTTAAAGAATATTTGGATAATTCATCAGAAACATTTATTTCTTTTTTTGCGAACAGATTCTACAAAATGACAGATTCTACAAGCTGTTGCATGGCACGTCTGCCCGGCCGCTCCACACCCACATCCTCCATCATGGTGGAATACGTCTTAGCAGCCTGCACCTCATAACAGTATGTGTGTCGATTAAATTTGTGGAGAAATCCTGGGCCCAGTACTTTGGTCAACACTTTGCTATGTCGATAAGAAAGAGCTGGGGTTTAAATCTATAGTTATTGGCTGAAAGGTTCATTCAAACGCAACCTTAATAATTAATACAAATAATACTGCATTACATATATATATGTAAAGCTTTTAAGAATGCTTAAAGACACTCAACATGGTTTAAAGACAAAGAGAGCAACTAGGAGTAAATATCTGAAAATATAAAATATTCATTCAGTGCAGTCGTTCAGTCTGTTTTCTACTGTTTCCTCTCACATTCCAAAACCATGCAGACTGGGGTTAGATTCATTGGAGACACTAAATTGACCGTAGATGTGAATGTGTGTGTGAATGGTCGCTCTGTGATAGGCGGTTGTACCACATCTCAGCCCATGTGGGGTTGAACCTCAAAGGATAGGCAGTACAGATTATATACAGATGGAAGGACGGACATCATTAATCACACATTAAAAAGTAATACTTCCCATAACAATAAACTCATGTGCAGCCTGGGTGGACACCAAGAATCCTCGCCTCGAAGAGCATATAAAAACTTCATGAAACCAATATCCATCTAACCCTCATATGACGCTTCACACTGCACATGTATGTTTTACAAAGGTCATTTCATTTGGCACTGCAGGGATCAGACCTTCTCTTTTGTGCTACTTAGTGTTGAACATGAAGCCCGGTAGCTGAAGAGATTCTGATGACATGCAGCGCCTCCCTCTCCATCATGCTTTAGCATCAAGCAAATAGCACTTCTCAAGTGACCAGACAAAACTGCTCAGAAATAGAGATATAATGCGCACACTGTGCAGGGATATAGATTGCAGAATGTGAAAACGCTGCACGAGTCAATACCTAAATGAAGAAAAATGCTGATGTGAACTTAGATATATGACTCATATCTGTACCAGTTGACATGCAGGCAGGCAGGTCCATGAATCTTAATAATCAGAGATGAGAAGCAAGTAGGTTGAGTGGTGATACCAAGATATGTCAGTGTAATGACATGTGAGTATTTAAAACAAATAGTCACGTCGACGGCGATGGATATGAGACCCTGACCAACTGGTGCCAGACCGCCACTTCTCCCTCGTCCCCTCCCTCTCCTCCTCAAAACCTGTGAAGTAGAAAATAGGCAGATATGAAGAGGTGGGGATGGAGGGAGATAAGCTGAGGTGGAGATAGAGACAGGCCAAAGAGGTAAGGGTCATAGCACATGCTCCTCTTGGCCTTCTCCCTCGCCAGTGTTGTTTTATTAGCCCTGTCAGATTGTAATTTGCCCAACGGTAAACATACAGAACAGGCTTAATTAAGAATTTTTGAACGGGGATACGGTCAAGTCCGGAAACATTAGAGAGAAGCAACCGGGTGTCGTAAAGATTGATTGAGACGGAGGATGGAAGGACGTGGTTAAAAACCTAGGGGTGGAGGGAGGAGGGGCGCGAGTGGTTTGCATGTTACTGCGGAGGGGTATTCTTGTGTTGCTCGGGGCAGTAGGGCGAGATAAGTTTGGAAAAGATAGGGACAAACGATTTTTAATGCATTAACAGACCGGCTGTTGGAGGCAATAACAAGGACGAGATCGGCGCTAAAATGTTTGACATCCTGCGTCGAGATCAATGCATCCCGGACAGACACACACACACACACACACAGGCTGCACACTCACCTCAACTACCAGCACAGATAACACTCTAACACATGCACACATACACATCCCAACCTTAGTAGGGCACAGAGCACGTGGGTGGGTGCATGAGTTAACAGCCTCCAAACCTCAAGGCGAAAATAAAAAAAAACAATGCCTATATCCATAACAATATCCGCAGGTAAAAGCATCTTTAAATCAAAACAGAGAGAGGGAGCATCTGGAGTCGATTTTTTTGAGAGCTGTGTGGACTACGTAAAAAGACCGGCAAACTAAAAGAGTAATGAGCCTATCTATATCTCCCTGTGGACCTTAACTTTGCATTCAATACATTATTTACAGCTGAATTTTTACTGAGGTATAGGTTCCTCTCAAGGGTGTTTACAGACTAGTGCTCTAACAGCTTTCCATTGCCTGCAGTTGAGTTGGGAAGCCTTCAGAGGTAATGATTCCACCTTGTTTTGCCATGTTTTCAGGCCTCCATGTGTACCGATGAAACAGCACTGTTCTTGGGAGTGGAGAATATTTGGAAGATATTATGTGGACTTAAATGTTTGTTTGCAACATAACCCTTTAACAAACGTACAAAAAGCCGAAAGAAGACACCAGATATAATCTTGTTCCTGTTTTGGACGGCGGTAAAGTCGGCCCAGATGTCTGTAAAACAGTCTTGAAGAGACAGAAGAATGGTAAATACTATTAAACATTTCTGTCACTGCTACTGTGTTTGCACTTGTGATAAAAGATAACTGTCATCACAGTGATATAAGCAAATTAAGCTGCTTGAATTTGTGCTTTCAAATAATCTAAACTTTGTCCACTGAGGATCTAACCATCACAACAAAAGTCAACTCCCCTGTGCACATTAAAGCTCTAACATGTGGATACAAAATACTAAATATGAATGCATGTGTTAACACTGTGTTTACATTACTATAAAAAGTTATCTAATTCTGATTTTATCCATAAACGGACGTATTGGACAGAAAAAGTACATAGAGGTTTATTATTGGAGAAACTCTGAGGTTCCCACCATTGCACAATCAATCTAAATATACAAACACATTTTTTGGACAGGTTCAATATTTACATAGTGTACATTTGCTTTTTACTCCCTTCCTCTGCCTTCAAACATGATAACTGCCATCATAGTGTCTTGTTGTTACCCTCCAGCAGGGGTGTTAAATCCTATTTCAGTTGAAGATTATAGTTTTGCATGTGAGGTGTATGTGAGTGACTCTGAATGTTAACCCTGGGACTGCATAAGGTTTTCTTTAAGAAAGATGTGATGCTCATTTCTGTGTAATGAAAAGACAACGCTGGTCTAAGCAGGAGTAAGAAATAAATATATTACAGAAAGATTAGAATTTCTAATATCTAACACAAGCAGATTTGCAACCACTTAGAACTGTGTCAGATTCAGGATATAAGAAATCTGTAAAGATGGAACTTGAGCTTAGATGTTAGATATAATGCCAGATGTACAGTATGGTTCTGGGGCAGGTTATTCAGTTGTCTGCTGCCTTTACAGCACTGTTTTTTGGATCTGAAGGATTTTTTTGTGTAATAACTACACCCCTCCCCCCTTGCAGCCAGAATACACACAAACACACACACACACATACAGACACACACACAATCTACTGTAGCCTGAGAAGTCCCTGCTCGCTTTGTCTTTGTAGTTGAGCAGCTCCTGTCCAAAATATTGTAACTTGTGGGAAACAGGGAGGTCTCAGCTCTCCGCTCGGAGAACACGAGAAGCTGAGACTGTCTTTATGACGCTCCCTCTCTCTATCTTTGTTTCCCTCTTTTCAAATAGACTATTTGTCATCTCTGAAAGAGAGCATTTTAAAAATTCAACCTGGAGCCAACCCCCACCCTAACTCCCCCTCTATTCTCACTCTCAATTCCCCAGACTCTAGCCAGCTGCGATCGATAGCCTATTGATCAACTCTCTCCATTCCCATTACACACTAGTGCCAAAAAGAGCCAACCATTTTCCCTGAAAAGCTGATCTGGAGCATATTTGCAATGGTAAGGTTTCTCTAATTTCAGCGGGTTCTTATTAGATGCGTGTACAGTGTGTGTGAGGGCTTTAAGCGCTGTGTGATGTGGAGTGGCTGAGAAAGAACCTCAACAAATGCAGTTACTTATTTAATTGAAAGGTATTGCACAGAGGTAAAGCATTGGCTCTCCACTTAAGCAATATGGGAAAGGTGATAGCATTACCACATATGTAGAAAGTAATTTGTTTTCCAGTTGTTTCTACTTCTACTTCTCTCCCCCACCCTTCGTCTTTCTCCTCTCTCTCTCTCTCCACATAGACAATGCTACAGGCAAAATCAATACTGGAAAGAAAAAAAAGAAGGCATATTTTTAGCCTGTTATTATATGAGCTGCATGAGGAAAACAGCGTTTGTGGGAAAGACAGAAATGCAGAGGTGCTGATAACAGAGTGCTTGGGTGGGACATGCAGAATAAGTGAAAGAGTGAGAATGATGCCGGGCCGTGCAGAGAGAGCATCTAATGGAGATAGATCAAACGAAGGTGGAGATAAGATGGGGGGGGGGTAACTGTGAGAAAATGGCTGATGTCTTGGCCGGGGGGGATGAAGCTCGGCGCGGGCGGGCAGGAGACGGGGCTGTAAACATTGAGGGTGTTTCATCTGTAAACCCAAGAATACATCGATATGATCGGAAATCTCCCTCTTTTATTCTCAATGTCTCACATTTAATTTTGCAGTTACGAGTCTCATCTGAAAAGTAGCACCTCCGCTATCAGTCTGCAGAGGTAAACCCTGAATCCCTCTCGTTGTGCAGCACCAGTGATGTTATTAATATCTCCTCATGCAGCTTTCCTCTGAGGATTGCTGCACACACTACACCACAGCCTTCACTTCCCCTCCTGCTGCCAATGGCTTTCTGATGGACTCCCTTTCTCTAACCTCTTTTGGAGCTCACCTCTGGGCCACTGTCAGTCAACCTCCAGCGCTCCTCCTATTGGCTGGAGATGCTCTGTTGATCAAATGATGGGGTCGTCCAATTGGTCAGAGAGCTCAGGGGAGGAGGAAGGAATTGATTTATCTGTGGTATTAGAGGATCAATTAATCCCCATTGTGTGTGCCAGCACAGATAGTCTGATGTGTCTTATTTGGTACGGCTTGTTTCTGCTCGGCCAAGATAAGAGTCTCTCCCCTCACTTCGGTCTATGAGCAACAAATCAAATCGAATCGAAAGGGATGACGGCATGCGGAGGGTTCCTCCCTGGGCTGCGGCTGGCTGATCACAATAAGGAAAAGACCATCGATATGAAGAGTATGTGCAGAATGAATTGTGCTCATTTGAGGGCTGTTGCCATGACGATGCAAGGTAGGGGGGGGATACAAACGTCCCAAATAACTGGAGTTGTCTCCTGGTCCCGTTTATGATTGTTAATGACTTTTAAATCAAATACAGTGGAGACACAGTTAGAGCTGAAGCTATTAGTCAATAAGAGAGTAGATTTCCAAGTGTATCAAGTTGCACTCTATAAATATATATATATACTATCTAGAAATGCACTCATAATATATATTATGTCTATGTTTCTTTTATATTGTATTATTATATTTTGTCTGTCTTTAGTTTTTGTATTGCATCTAGTGTCCTATGTGCCTGCCGCTTTATCACAGGAATTTTCGCAGTTTAGATAGATGATAGATAGATAGATAGATAGTTTGGGGTCATTATAGTACATCCATCTATCCATCCCTCCATCTCTCCCTCCCTCCCTCCATCCCTCCATCCATCCCAACCTCCCTCCATCCATCCACCCATCCACCATCCACCATCCACCCATCCACCTATCCGCCCATCCATCTATCCACCCATCCATCCCTCCATCCATCCTCCATCCATACATCCATCCACAGAAAGACGACTGTACATTTTTTATGTCATTGCTTACCCTGAAATAAATCAAGGCAGGGATTTCATCACATCCAGTTTATATAGGAGGGATCTTTAGGGTGACCAATAACAACAATGATGTGGGCATGTAGCTATTGTTTTAACATTTGAAATAAGGCTAAACTATCCTTTAATCAATAAGAGATATAAATACCCAAAGATGGCGGCTCCCAGCGTCTCAGAAATTAAGACCTCAAGCTTTCCTTTTCCTTGGATGGTTGTATATATTGAATATTATTTGGGATTTTGACATTTGAAGACGTCACCTTGAGCTAACGACGGCCACTATTTCCTGACATTTTCAACTCTTAATCAATTATTGAACAAAATATTCATCAGATTAGTTAGTAATGGGGATAATTATGAGTTTCAGCCCAACGTGCAGCATCTTATATGTATATGCTGCATTAAAAAAAAAGCAAACAGTAAGGAACAAGGAACAAGGAGGAACACAAGTGACACACTGTAGTGCACAATTCTGAGTGGGAAAGCAATCATAGCCAGGGGAGGAAGTGAGAGGGTCAATGGACCGATACTTGCCGATGCACTCGTTCCAAGATGACAGTGAAAAGAAAAGGTAAGAGAGACCAGGATAGAAGTGGATGCTAATTCCTACTTTTCAGTTTAAATAAAGATTGGAGCTGGATAAAAGCCATTAAGGGAGAAATCAGACAGGGCATGCTATGTAGGACAAGAGCTGACTGCAGGGAGGTGAGTGGTGGGATCGATACTCAGTCGATACGCTCAACACCCAGCTCTGCACACACACACACACACACTTACACACACACAGAGAGTGAGAGAGAGAGAGAGAGAGAGAGTGAGTGAGAGAGAGGGACATGCAGTATTGCCAGGCATCTGCATGTTTGTGTGTGTGCAGCAGTGACAAATGGAGAACGGCAGAGAGACGGAGAGAAAGAGTGCATGCAATCTACAATTAACTCTCTTTTGAGTGAGGGAATATTAAACACAGGCTGCTTGTGCGGACTGTAATTTGTGGTGATAAAAGTATTAAAGCAGAGCACTTGGACAGAGATGGAAGGGTGGACAGCTGCGCAGATGGATTTATTTTCGGAGCCACGATACAGTTAACAAAGATAGATGTTTCAAAGGAGCGTCTCCAGCCCCAACTGGAGCCTGGATACGACCGCAATCACTCTGCATTCTGTCCTCCCTTCCTCTCCTCTCTCTCTTCTTCTCTCCCTCTTTCTTTAACCTTCTCCCTCCCTCCTTCCTCTCCCTCTCTCCTCCCTGCATCCCTTCCTCCGCCCCCCCTCCCCTCTCTCTCTCTGTAGAATTGATCGACTGTGTCTCCTCAATCCATCTCTCCCTCTGTCGCCTAGCAACGGGTGCTCTATCGGGTGTGGAGGGTGGGAGTTGCACTCGGGGAGGGGGGTATGAGAGGGGTAGTGTGGGGGGGGGGAGCGGGCACGTATGGGTGGTTGGTGGTGGTGAAGCAAAATCCAGTTGTACTTCATCCCACATTTATTTCGCCTGATACATGTTTTGCTTTCATCAGCCAAGTTTTCACTACTTGGCTGATGAATACAAAACAAAAAAAAGATTTACAACCTAACAAAACGAAGCTGACAGAGAGATGTTTCACCATTTATTCCCATATCCACCTAAGAAAAAAGAAAAGAAGAAGACATAACACATCTGCTGCAGCTGTAGCACAACGAAAAAACAAACTGTTTGATATCAGAGCCAGGATGACTAGTAGTAGTAGTGGTGGTGGTAGGTCACTGGTTCTGTTCTGTGCATCTGAATGTTCCACATCCAACAAGCGGGCCAGCGCTTTCCCTGCAGCTGTGTCGCTGTTTCATACTGTGAGCTATATCTCTGAAAATACCAAAGCTCATACTGGTGCACTTCAAATTTATCTACGCCTCCTCTTCTCTGTCTCAAGAATAAAGAATTTTGAAAAATAAATATATAAATTCCACAGTATTTCGACTCATACATGATTTGTTTTAGATAATCCATGGACCTTGAAAAGATGCATGATTTAAACAACCTTTTCGTGTTATACTCAGTCCCGGCAACTGTTCTGCTGTTTCGCAAAATTAATACGAGGGAATCTGGGTTGTTAAACCCCTCTGGCCATGAGAATTATTGTTCTGCATGAAAGCATGAATATAACTTCAAACAAAAGGCCATTTAAATCTGTCTGCGTTCAATCCCTGAATTAACATGCATAAGGGAATAAGAATGAGGGTTGTGGAAGAGGCATTATTCTGTTTTTAAGACCTTATCCTTTTGATCTACACTTAAAGTCTGATCCCCTTTGAGGAAGATGTGTAGGCTATTCTTTAAGCCTAATAAATCCAGCGTTAGCAGTGCTTAAGAGGGGAAAAAGCTGTGTGGTTTAAAAAACCACCAGGGCAGGAGGAGAAGAACAATGAGTAATGCTCTTAACTAGCTTGTGAGATAACGCATACACATTACAATCTATAATCATTCTAATCTGCAATCTATCAAGCAGAGTAAATGTATACATATCAGGACCGTAGGCTGTGTTGAGAAATATGCATCTGGATTTGAATCTGTGATCTTTTTAATCCAGACTCTAAAGAATCATAATCGTAAGTGAAAGAATGTGTCTGTGTGTGTGTGTGTCTGTGTGTTTGTGTGTTGGTGTGTGTGTGTGTCTGTGTGTCTGTGTGCATATGCGTGTGTGTAATTTAACACCTTTAGACCTTGCGTACTAAACATTATTTTGATGTGTGATAGATATTAAGTGATAAATGCATGCAGCTCTGCAGATTAACGCACACACAAACACACACACCAGCATTTAGCATCTGTGGCACATAACAATTACAGCGTCAGTCAAACACAGGCAATCGATGGATTGAAACATAAGATAAAATGTAAAATACGAATCCAAGCATTCTCGGTTCATTTGTATCTGTTGACAACTCGAGTCAATGTACTTTCAGTTCAGTTTAAAACTAAGAGTTATATCAAATATGTACATTATCTCTGTGGATTTGCATATCTGACCGGGGGGTCTATTGTTTTGACATCCGTTCTGAAACAACTTGTTACGGATGTAAATCTAAATAACTTCTTATAAGATAAAAGGTCACACAAAATGGCAGCAAAATATTATTCTGTACCAACTATTCAACGATGGGGAATGACAAACGCATGAAGTAATCACACAGCACACTGTCAGTCTCACAAAACACACACACAGCACTACATTAATACTATTACAGATTAATACAATTTGGATAAAACACAGAACGGTTTGTTATTGTAATGTATATCTGTATTGCTCTTCTCAGTTTTTGTATTGGTTGTTAAATGGTAGTTAATTGTATTTTCAATCAGTTTTATAGAGTGTATATTTGTAAATACATATACACACATTTAGTATGTACTGTGTATAGGCACGCACACACACACAAACACACACACATTGTTTGTATACTATTGTACTGTATGTATTCTATTGTGTGAATGTGTGTGTGTGTGTGTGTGTGTGTGTGTGTGTGTGTGTGTGTGTGTGTGTGTGTGTGTGTGTGTGTGTGTGTGTGTGTGTTTGTAGGTGTACAAATAAAATAAAATAAAAATATGACATACTTAAACAAATAACAATTAAATAAAAATAAATTCATAACTTCTTATCTAAACAGTTGTATATTTGTTTAACCTCAGCAGGAAAAATATTAAAATGAAAAGCATTAAGCTTCTTGGGCCTGTTGTCTCTTGTTTACTTTTTCTGTGGACAACACAACAACAGTCCAGTCGTCTCATCAGCACGGAGGCCTTGACGGCTGAAGTTGGATGTGTGTGAGAGGGACAAACCTAAAAAAGCTAAAGTTAATCCGTATAACATTTAGTGATGCAGCCCAATCAGATCGATAGTCTATTGAATGTGTTTGTGATTAGTAGCTCTATTGATTGACGTGACATCATGTGACGGCACCTGACTGATGGTTATTTCGCTAACAGCTTGTCAGACTATACAGATAAATATGTGGAGCTTCGATCACATTTAGGACAAAAACATATATGTAGGCATTTATTCTAAATTGTTATTGTTTCAGATTGTATTAATTTTAGATTAAAACAGAAATAAAATGACTCGTCTGTCCAACTAAATGGAAATATGACAGTAAATATCCCAGTAAAACTAATATTAAAATCTATACAATAAAATAGTATATTAAGAGTATAGGTTTGTATAATAGCGCTGCATTTCCCAATCATGTTTTTCTTTCAAAAACAATTACACGTTTTAGAAGCCCTTCCTCAAAAATATTGCGTAGAATAGATACAACCCAATGGCTGGAATTTAAATAAATAAAGTATAAATACAATTGAATATATATAAAACATATATATTTATTTAGGATTCATTTTTTTATTTAAAAAAACATACAAAAGCTATCCTACCGTGTATATTATTGATTAGTCTCGTGGAGGCCTGTATTGGCTCTCCTCTTTCATATTCTTACAGCCGCTCCTCTGTCACGGCCGCTGTATTAAAGTGTCTATTTCTAAATAAGTTGACTTTCACGTGGAGTGAAACCACGAGCAAAGCACAGAGGAGAGATGTGCGTCCAATTCTTTCTGCCAATCGATCAGGCTGCGGATAGATCGATAAGGCAACCAGGGCTATTGATCACGCGGTCCTCTATTGCCGGGCGCTTTCAAATGCAAATGTGCCAAAATAATAATCTATGGAAACACACTAATTCCTCAACAAACTGCGGCCAAACGCTTTGCAAACACTTCAACCATTTAGGCCTTCTACTCAGATTTCGGCTGCAGGTCTCTGTCCGTTTTAACAGGTTAAATACTTAACAGGTCAAACACGTAACATTCAAAAGGCAGGCGGACATTGATTTGGCCTGTAGCCTATTGAAACTTTGTAGCAAATGTGTGAAGGTAAAGCGATAGGTTAAAGGTCCAGTGAAGCTTCAGAAAATAAGAATTAACTTAACTGCTAAAAAAAACAAGTGGTCTTAAAAAGAGTCAAAGAAAAGGACTATTTAAAAAAATGTAGGTGTTTTTGTCAAATAGAATTATTTTAAAATTATGAATCTCTCTCTAACACACACACACACACACACACACACTTACCTACCCACGGACGTACACACACACACACACACACTCACACACATACACACACACAGATTCACACACACAAGGTTACTTAAAGAAGAGCCATTGGCAAACAAGGTATAGATGTTGGAGTATATTTCTCCCAACACATCAGTGTGTGTGTTTGTGTGTGTTCGTGTGTGTGTGTGTGCGTGTACCGTCCCGCTGACTTGCTCAGAGGCCTGATCAATGCGACATTACTAAACACTGCTACTTAACTTTTGCCAATAGCCAGATTCAAGTAAATATACTTTAGAATACATTAAGCGTGATGCATCAGCCACGGAGTCATTCAAGAAGTCATGAAAAGATTAGTCTGTCTCTATCGAGTCGTTCTCGGGAAATAGAGAAGCGTGAGCGAGACCTGGCCAAACAGAACTGTAGCCTACGTGTCTCGTCAAGGCACTGAGTTTAATTAATATACAAATGCTTGATACAATTTTCATAAAATGTAAAAGTATTGAGGGAAGTGAAAAAAAGTACTTTGGGCTCTTTCTGCATTGTAATAGTTCCTGTGTAAAATTATGAAAGATGAAACAACGTTTGTATATTACCTGTTACTTATAACAAAAAATATATAATGGTATAATGTAATGTAATAATAAATGTATATTACTAGACATAATACTGTGGTAGAACATGTGGTAAAATAGCAGAATAGAAGAGAATAATCCAAATTAAATGTCATGTGTCTGTGTTCAGCACTAAGCCAAATGAAAAGCTGCAGGTTTCACTTTGAGAGCAGAGTGCTCTGTGGTCATTTCCTGTAATGAAACTGCTGAGACAGGCCACAGCCACACACACACACACACACACACACACACACACACACACACACACACACAACACACACACACACACACACACACACAGCAAGAACTTGAACCATTTTAGGAGAATGCATTTAGATGGCCCTATCGATCCTTCAGAAATGCATTGAGCTCAGCTCCGGGTTCAGTATTGATTATTTGATCAGTAAACGACAGCAGTGCTTAAAGATAAAAACTAAATGCTCTGCGCCTCATAAAAGACTTGAGTGGTGAGAGGGTGAGAGAGAGAGAGAGAGAGAGAGAGAGAGAGAGAGAGAGAGAGAGAGAGAGAGGAGAGAGAGAGAGAGAGAGAGAGAGAGAGAGAGAGAGGTCCATTCTGTGGTCACTCTAAAAGACAAACAGTACCACCGTGAGTCCTATATATAAAATTATTATTTATTGAAAAACTATTTTATAAATATAGATTAATGATACACAATCCCCACACCGTGTTTGTGTGGGTGGGTGGGAGTTCGTGTGTCTGCGGGCGTGCGTAAAGTCGATGCCAACGTGGTGCCGAGGCCACCCCCTCGCCCCCTCGCCCCCTCGCCCGCTCCTGGGCGATTAAAATGAAATAAATCACCGGCTCTCTGCTGCATCGCCTCAGTCACACCGCAATTATCGACACAGTTAATATTTCATATTGTATTTGCCATAGGATATGCTTATTTAAGTATTCCAAAACAGTACATTAAAATACAAATTAAAACTGAGCTGCAGGCGCATGGATTTTAGTTTCTTGGATTTGGGGGTAAAAAAGCTGAGTTTACTTTGTATTCAAATTCTATTTGGGCTTCTCCTTTGAAACAGCTGCATACAACAGAAGAAAACATCATTGATTAAATATGGGGGAAAGTGCGCTGATCAGTTCCCCACAACGTGTTGACCCAGCGGTTTTTAATCTGGAGAGTTAAACATGCTCTCGGTGCTGCAGCCCAATTCAAAACGAACAGAAAGAAAGAGACAAATAGACGGGTGGGGGTCTGATATGAAGTTTACAAGTTCTTGGTGAGAGTATAAAACTTTCCGCCGCGGCTTGTTTTGGGTTGTAAACCCTGGTGAATTAGGAGCAAGCAGCCAGCAATGAAAGTTTACATCCATCACCACCGCGACCAATAAGCTGCTCTGGCCGGCTGGCTGAGCACAGATGACGGATTCGCTGCCGTGCGGGCTTCGGTAATTCATTTTCGATAGCAGTGGTTGCTGGGATCAATACAGGGACATTAACCCAAGCGGACACTGCTGTTCTCCTGATGGCACAAGCCAAAAGCCACAATCCCTCGTTGGCAATCAGCAGAGACACAGTTTTTAGGGTCATTATTTTGGGTTGGAAGAGGCGCTGCAATGCCAGGGCCCCTGATATCACAATTCATCAGTGGAGTTATGGATGGCTGTGACCTCTCTGTTAGTAAACACTGGTCAGGCAAATTATTTTATGCAATTTGCAAATGATTAGTGATGCCACTTCCTAGATTGTTAGACTTTTTTTTCCAAGCTCCAGGTCGAAATCCTAATGGGCTCATTTTTACATAACATTGGCGCAAATGCCAGGATTTCTCACTTGGTAACAGTGTTCACAGAGTTTACACAGCAACTACAAAGGCCTACACACACACACACACACACACACACAAACCCACACCCTATAGGACTGCTGTGGGGCTGTAACTGATAACACACACACTCATGTCAGACATCACACATATCACACTTTTCAGTCACACACTCAGTTTGTTCAAACATGTCTAAAACATAGCACAGAGGTGTTGGAATGACTTCAACATGTCACCCTATATCTGCACACACAGAAAATATATACAGTGTTTGTATGTTTATATATATATATATATATACACACACCCCCCACCCACACACACACTGCTACATGAACACAAATATATATACAAATTTAGGTATCATTTTGAAAATGTTGCAGCAATAAGTTCCATTCTGCAACCATATGGAGAATAAATGTGCACACACACACCCACACAAACACGCACACGCATGCACACACGACATACACATACACCCACACCAGTTGATCGTATTCAAATGAGTGATTCAAATCAGTGGTCATTTGTAGTTTAAGGGGACATTTATGAACAGCTGTTGGCCACCCAGTGATCAATGTTGGAAACAAAAGGACGTTTTTACACACTATGGTCACCTGCTGATTTCTCCTGGTTGGACCTGTTGTCTACACATGGTATCTATGGAAAGAGCCCTGATGAAGTTATGTTTCGACTTGGCAGAATTAGATTAGATCCTAAAGTTGTCTTAACAAACTATAAAAACCCACCTTAAACGGTATCGGTCTGAACCATAGGCTGTACAATGCAACCTTATCGATTAACACACATTGAACGTTGAGATACTAGCTGTGTTGCTTGAATTACTGCACAACATTGTACAGGTGTTCATGATGGTGTCCACCCGAGAGGAAGCAAAGCCTGAAATAAAATATATAAAACACAAATTGAATCTTGTCTTTATAGTAGATGGAAGACTCACAACTTCAGTTAATCTTCTTGTCTGTTTCCACCAAAAACCAAGTATTCTATTAGCCCCTTCACAAAAACCCAGCCTCTGGATCTAGACGGGCTATAGGCACCAGCCCATCAATGCATCTCCTGATCCATACATACATACATACTCTGACATTGATGGATTGCTGACCTGGATTGACATCAGTGAGCAGCAAGTTTCATAAACAGAAGTTTGTAAGGCGTGAAATGTGTGAGGGCTGCTGGGTCTGAGAGTTCTGATTTTCGCAGGCCGAGGAGCAAAGATGCGAGATGGGTCGAAGCCTGGAGGCTATATGATGAAATGAAACTTAACAGATTTATTCAGAAACATTTTCTGAGGGTGAGCAGAGCGAAAGCCTGATGGAAGATATTGGACGGGAGCATTTGATCGTTTACTTTTCAGATTTTGCAAAGAGAGGGAGATATGTATTTATTGGTAAACTGCTCAGAATTGAAATGTGTCAAAGGTCATCCACACAGTCAGTTGTCTTAAAGGACCGGTTAGGTTCTTGCACAGATAGCTATGGGTGTGGGCCACTTCATGCAATGATGTGGCACTCCTGCTCTTCTTGTGGCCCGGACAAAATGGCTGTGAGCCAAAAATGGCCAACTGTTAAAATAGTGCTCAGATCTGGTAACAGGAGCCGACCGCCCAAGTGCCATCATTCCACCTGGTGTGTGGACTGGATGAGTGGGATGTGGGCCAAATATGGGCAAAAACTATTTTGATATGAAATCTTTGGATTTAATTTAATCTGAGAATAACAATCAACAACAATTTAAAGAATAACAGCTAAGACCTCCAGTTGAAAATCAAGTGTTTTTCTTGTAACACTGATGTGACACATGTCAATTAATATTTAACCCGACACAGAGACATCACATGCGCTGCTGGCGCCGCGTCAAACGGTTTTATCAGAGACAACAAGCAGCGAGTCCCTCTTATCCATCTGAAAGTAAATGTTGCACACGAACAGGATTGCAGAGGATTGCACTTCTGTGCTTTTATCTTAACAAGTGTCTAATGTAATCTTTTTGCAGGAATTCGGGGTTCAGTGTGCAACGTGAACAACCCCATGACATGGGGAGGGGGGGGGGCAGTGACGTCAGACTGGCTCCAGACAGAGGGCGCGAGTGCGAGGATGCACCGCGGGGGCGCGCACATGCGCACACTGGCTCGGTCTCATCCCTGACATGAGCGCGGGCGCGTCAATATACACACAGAGAGCGAAGCGGCGCTTTGGGTACAGTGGAGCTCCACAGCGGAGAGAAATCCAGGCAGGCGCAGCTAGACACCTTCACGCACCGAGCGCAGAGGTTTGATTGCGGCGCAGTTTGCGTGGCGGCCGGGGACCCGATCTTTTAAAACCATGCTGGATTGACTGAAGAGAGGCAACTACAATCAATGGCTTGGATTTGAAATCGTTCAACATTTATTGGAAAGGAGCGTGAGATAGAGCCACAGTGAGAGAGAGCGGGAGAGAGAAGCGCGAGGGAGAGAGCGAGAGTGGCGAGAGGGGTGGAAATAAAGATCCTTTCAACGATGGAGCTTACAATGGAAAACATTGGAAATCTGCACGGTGTGCCCCACTCCCATCAAAGCGACTTAATGAACTCTGCACACGCGCGCCAATCGTCGTCGCATCGGAACTTGGTGTCGCACGGACGGTCAGCCATGGTGTCCAGCATGGCCTCGATACTGGAGGGAGCGGGGGACTACCGCACGGACCATGCTCTGTCCGGCCCCCTGCACCCGGCGATGACCATGTCGTGCGACTCCGGGATGAGCCTGAGCAGCACCTACACCACGCTGACGCCGCTGCAGCACCTGCCCCCCATATCCACCGTCTCCGAGAAATTTCACCATCCGCACCCGCACTCTCACCATCACCCGGCGCACCAGCGACTCGCGGCCGGGAACGTCAGCGGCAGCTTCACCCTGATGAGGGACGACCGAAGCCTCGCCTCAATGAGCAACCTCTACGGCCACTACCCCAAAGACATGTCCGGCATGGGGCAGTCCCTGTCCCCTCTGTCTAACGGTCTGGGGTCTTTGCACAGCTCCCAACAGACTCTCAGCGCCTACGGTCCCGGAGCTCACCTGTCCAACGACAAGATGCTCTCCTCTGGGGGCTTTGAGTCCCACGCAGCCATGCTGTCCCGGGGAGAGGAGCACCTGGCCCGGGGTCTCGGGGGCCACGGGGCCGGGCTCATGACATCCTTGAACGGCATCCACCATCACAGCCATCCGCACTCTCAGGCAAACGGGTCCATGCTGTCAGACCGGGACAGGCAGACGGTGGTGGGAGGCGGGCAGGGAGCTGGGTCGGGGCAGGTGGAGGAGATAAATACCAAGGAGGTGGCGCAGCGAATAACGGCGGAGCTCAAGCGCTACAGCATTCCCCAGGCCATCTTTGCTCAGAGGATCTTGTGCCGGTCCCAGGGAACTCTGTCCGATCTGCTGCGGAATCCTAAACCGTGGAGTAAACTCAAGTCGGGCCGGGAGACGTTCAGGAGGATGTGGAAGTGGCTGCAGGAGCCCGAGTTCCAGCGGATGTCCGCACTCAGGCTTGCAGGTGAGTGAGGAGACAGCTCCCAACCTGAGTGATGTGGAGGGATCAATTAGAAGTCAATGTGGCGAGACTGTCAATACCTGCTCAAACAGACATTACTAGAAGTTATTAGTCGATTGTATCGAGGAAAACTTCATCATGACAGTTGGGGTGTTAAATGTTTTTGGGGGGGATCTATATTTTGATTGATGCTACGATCCATGATAGTATAGCTGTTTTTGCAGCAACTGGGGGGTGTGATAAACAAAAGAGAGGTGGCATCTCTCCAAAGCAGAACGGGTGCAAACACAGCCCGTACAGACGTGTTTGGTTTTTACGCACGGATACAGCGTGTACACACACCCCTCTCCCCCTGTCTCACCTTCTTTTTCTCTCCCTCTCCCTCACACAAACAAAAACACACAGGACGAAGACAAACAAAGGAAATCAAAGCTGAGACCAGAATTGATCACATCTCGCAGCTATTACTTAAAACGCACAAAAAAACAAAACAAACATACACCCTAAGATGACTGCAGTTCAAGTAACCCAGTTACAGTTCACCAAACGCACTTGATATAATAATTTGGCGCTTCATCTGTCAAATCGTTGCAAACGAGGATCGTCTGAGGCCTGGCCAAAGAGTCAGGGGCAGCGTGACCCCCCTAAGGATCAATACTTCAGGTCCAGGGGTCCCCTTTCAGAGTGGCGTATAATAATAAATGATCGATTCGGATCAGAAAGACAGAGACACAAACAGATGCGTCTTTCTCTGGCCTCTGTTGTCGCGATGTGCAGATATTAAGAGATATCTAGTCTCTAAAGTTGGTTTAGGGCCTGTTGTAGATATTCTGCAGCTGTCGAAGTATGAGTGGGACACTGTAACAGAAACGACTAGTCATTCCCACTGTTCAATATAAGAGACGATTTGTAACCCAAATCCTTACTGCCTCCACCTGGATGTTTCATATCCTTTATGCATTGCTCTGATTTGTTTTGCTCCAAGATTATCCCACTAAACGCTGGGATTTGATCCAACACCCCCGCCCCCTTCCTTTTAAACCCATTTAACACTTACAACCTGCTTAACAGGACGTAAATGAAACCGAGAGACGTAGCAGCGGGGTTAAAACAGAGATGTGAGTGAGAGGTCCCCTCTCATTGATGTTTGTGTAAAGGCCCTTTTCAGACGGGCATGCGCTCCCAAACGTCAATCAGCTCCTCTGCGCCGTATTTCAGAGAACAGTTCAATTAAGCAGATATAGTGGCATATTTTAGTTCCAGTCGATGCCCTATTGAAAAGCACTTAATGGCATGTAAATTGTTCCTTTGCGCATTTAGTGGGGTTCTGGTAAATAAAGATTTAAACACTCCCACAATTGTCTCTTTAAGTGCCACTGCTGTTAAAGCTAATTAGGCTGTGGGGTTTTATATCTTCCACACCCGGAGTCAGGATAAAACCCCCCAGTCCAGCTGACATGTTGGAGTGTGGCACAGTCCTGCGCGCACTGAGCACCTACCGCGTATTGTAATGTGGTTTGGGCTCAGGACAGCGTGTACAGGTGTATAAGGTGCGCGCGCGTGTGTGTGTGTGTGTTTGAATGTGCGCGTAATACAATACATACAATGTATATGTGTGTATATGCATGTAACTGTACATTCAATTAATTCAATCAAACAATTAAAATTACAAAAATGGAGAAGAGGAAATTTACATATTAACTCTATAATAGCAAACTTTGTAATATTTTCTATCCACATTGTGTTAATTTGTATCTATTTTCATCTAACAAAAAATGAATTTGTGTATGTCAGTGAATTACAATACATACAATTTGTGTGTATAGATAATTGACTACAATTACGATTATTACCGTTAAATACGTACAATTCCAAAAAGTTAATCTTATCCACCTTCTATTAATCTGAATCTGTATTAATCCAACACAAATTGTGTGTATGTGTGTTTTGTTAGGCTGCACAACTCTCTAAATTTAACCCAGCCTATATAGATGCTATAAATAGTCAAATTTCTAAATGTATTATAAAACATGACATGTTTCTTCTAAATATAATATTTCTACTAAATCTGTTTATTTCCCCGTGTTGAAACAGCAGCTTTCCAGCCTGTATTGTTCGCCCTGAATTCACTTGGCTGAAATGGCAAATGACTTTGTATGTAAATGCACAGGCAACATTTTTACTTATTGCATTTAAAATCGCCATTATCCTCAGGTCCGCATGTGGGCTGAGAGTATATGGGGGTGGCTGGCTGGGTGGGGGGGTGATGCTGAAAGTGAGGCTGGGCCATACTCGGTCGGCCACATCAATCAATAAATTCAAATTACTATTCCAAATTCATCACAGTCACACAAATCAATGCAGCTGCCCTGCTTAGCTAATGTGAAAATGGCAGTGTCTGCACACACACACACACACATGACAATCTACCCCTGAAACGAAAAAAAAACCACACACACACACACACATACAGCACTGTTTGGCGGGATTGTGTGTCCTTCACGCTCAACATCTCCCAATGCAACGAGGGCACAGACCCACATGCTTCCCCATCTATTGTGCAAGGGCCATAACACCGCGGCCAGGCAAACAGCGAGGCTTTTTATTATATGCTACATATCCTCTGCACTTTAAGGCACATGCATCAGTCCACTACAGTGTTAAATAAATGGGAAAGCTTCATTGTTAAAGCTCTGCGAGTGAGAGAGACTCCAGGCGACGTGAGGTTTGGGAGGCGTTTAAAGATCGTATAAACGATGAAAACAATTCGTCTTTGCATCTGTGTTGAATTCCACACTCCATCTCAATGTATTTGGTCGGGTCAATACGGCCCTGATCGATAAGGATAGCCAGTGCATCTATCAATTATCCCGCCTCAGCACTCTCTCCCATTGGTCTCTCCCCTGGAGCAGAGAAGGGGAGAGTGAGAGTGAGAGAGGGGGGGAGGCTGGATCCGGACAAAAGGGGGAGGAAAAGGGACAGCTGTTTTAAAAAAGAGAGAAAGAAAGGAAGAAAGCTCCTGCAGAGGCCTTTTTTTTCTATACTGTAATCATGTACACCCTCTCACTCATCTGCCCTTTGGGGTTTGGGTTATACAGCCATTGGTTAGCCTCACACCTTTAACACATCTTTCCACACAGACGCTGTACAACAGAAAATAATGTATGTTTGTGTAAAAATCCCATAAACAACACATTGTAATTCGCAGTAGCATGAATTATAGACGTATTTCTCACCAGATATTTCCTCTAAGACCTTAATTCCTCTGTGCCATGACATACCAATATCCAACTCACAAAAAAAGCACACTTGTCTCATTACCATCTGAATGGCCGGAGACACGTGCCAGGGGTGCACAGGTCAAACCCACAGGACACGGAGGGAAAACATTGTTGCGAATGAGGGTGCAGAGAGGCCGCCATTCACATCACACATTACAATGGACTACACACGCAGTTTATGCAGTGCATGCAGGCAGGTCCTGCAGTCCTGGAGCAACTCCCACCCCCCACATCCCTGTCAAACTGTGCACATTTTCCTGCGTAAAGCCCTCCATCATTTTATTCGGTTCAGTAAAAATATTTTCATAGAGCTGACTAGCCGCTCCTCGGTTTTTTCGTGGGCTTTTTCTTAACTGGATGCCAAACATAGATACAATTAGCATATTTTAGAACAAAGTGCCTTACTAAAAGCAACTACGTTATTATATTATTATTTTGCTGTATATTTTACCCGTAGATGATAACAGTTGGTTGCAGGTTTCTATTATTTCCCTTCACAATAGAGGCAAATATAGATTTGGTGGTTTTGTGGTGCTGTCCGTGGTGCTGAAACGTGCGCCCTAAACACTGACCTGCAGCATCTTGTCTCTGTTTTGAGGACAGTCCAATGTGGTGAGCGAGGTTTTTTTTACCAATACATAGTTAATAGCATTCTTGTATAGGCCCTAAACACCATTATTTCATCCAACAGCTTCCACCCATCGATCAATATTACAATCCACAATCGTGTCAATCACAGCATCCTACTTTCCTGTCCAGTGCGAAGCCACGCGGGGGTTTCCATTTAAATCACATCCCTGGCTTTTGTTTGTTGTTTGCATTGGAGCTGCGGAATAAATTTGGACCCTCATGCGAAAAAAATATCCCATAAACAGTCAGGAGTGATGCTCTTTTTTGGGGAGGTCATTTGAGCCATGGATAATGGGTTTAATTGGATTGAGCATTAAGATGTGATTGATGCCGGATAGGCTAATCTAAAACAGGATTTTTTTCCCTGCATGAAGACTCGGCTTGATGTTAGCCTGCGAAATGATCGATTGATACGTTAATAATTGATGTGTGAGGGAAAGATAGGGGAGTAAACAGTGCAGCTGCGGTTTTGAGAGCCTCGTTGTTCGTTAAGCGCATGAGCTGTAAGTACCGAGACGCGCATGTACGAGCATCGCCTTTGAAATCCTCTGGTGGGAGAGCAACAGTCATTTTCTTGAGGTTATACCTCCGGGCTATTTTGCTTAAATCCCGGGGTTGAGCGCAGCTCGTGGCAGATGAGATGACATCTCACGCCGTGCATCATTATCTGCAGCCCTGAGTGAGGAAGCATGGTCCGTGTGTGTGTGTGTGTGATGGAGGCAAAACCCAATTAATTCAACTTTAAATTAGGAGCCTATAAATCTTCATGTTGTAAGATGATATTAATATTTATCACACACACATATAGCCTAAAATATGATTGATTTTTGTTAGATTTGGACTGTTTGCAGCTATAGAGTCCACAGCTCCCCATCCTGCATTACTGTAGGCCTATCTATAACACAGGAAAATATTATATAGCACCAGCTCCAGTCTGCCCTGCATACGTGTCGCCTCCTTCTCTCCTGTGTGTATGTGATCGGGATGTAGAGTGCGTCTGCGCCACATTGTTAAGGCCGATCTGGCGAGCCCTGAATCTGTATCGATTTCCATTCCCCCGGCCTCTCCTCTCCATCTCTGGAGCTGCGCCATGCAGCCATGCAACCCCCCCTCCCCTCACACGCACATCCCTCCATCTCCACCATGCAACACCATTTCTCCCATTAACAGCTCAGCCTTCATAACACACAACAGAATGACTAATGAAGGCACACGCGCTCTCAGGCAGGCTTGTTGCTCAACTCCCGCCTGCTCTGGTCAAAAACGGTCAAGTGCTGACGTTAAAATCTGAGAGGTAAAAATATACACGTTTATATTTCTGTGATGGAGACCACGCAAAGGTAACAGTCGTTTAACCCCTTCGTCTCTGATTATACATCCCACCCACACTGCTGCTCTGTCCTGCGCACACACGTTAAGCATGCCGAGCGAATTATTTAAAATAAAGTAAATTTAATAGAAATCAGATGAGTCCAATTCCAATTCACACGGGTGGGGGTGGGGGACGGGGGGGGCACTTAGTAATTAGAAATGCAGCAGAGGTCTGTACAGTCTCGAATACCATCTCTTCTATTTTAGATGATCAATTCCTACGCTACTCCGTCGCCCCCTCGCCAAGCCGGATCGATAGGAGAGAATGACCTTTAAATCAAATTGCTGGCAGAGTCGACTGAATGCACGCGGCTAGCATCAAAGGGTTAATGGCACTGCGCCCCCCGCCCCCCTCCACACACGCACACGCATGCGCGCGCGCACACGCACAAACAAACTCCTACCCTTATAGGCAGGAATACAAAAGAGCCCCCAGATCGCAGATAATCATAATTAAATCTGATTATTCGTCTTTTAGGCATAAGAGTCAAATGGCTGAGCAAAAAAGGATTTCCAAGATAAAGGTTGTGTGTGGATCTGTTTGTGGTGACGGCTGATGACATACAAATCAAACTGCGGCTTTTGACCTTCCAGTGTGTGTGTGTGTGTGTGTGTGTGTGTGTGTGTGTGTGTGTGTGTGTGTGTGTGTGTGTGTGTGTGTGTGTGTGTGTGCGCGTGACTTTGGGGAGGGGGGTTACATAAGACCCAGGGCCATTGACGGTTATACGGAGCTCACCGTGCAGCTCACCCCTGTTGTTATGTAACACCGGTGGGCTACCCCCCAAAATCTGGGCCTGAACTGACGCATGCAACGTTTCCCTGCAGCTCCTGCAACCTCCTCCTTTAACCTGATCCAAACAAACACTGGCCCAACGATCCCCATCGGCCTCACACTGTTATACATCACTGAGGAAACACCTGAGATTTGAGATCTGGTGTTTCTGCTCCCACTGAGTGAGGAGTCTGATATGTGGGGTAAATAAGTAACGAACTACTTTTTCAGGTGGATAGGTCGTAAATCTGTGTCCATGCAGCGCCGCTGAAGCAGCAGCAGTGAGGAGGCAGCGACGTGTCCACACATTGGCTGCTTATCTGACTTCCCGACAGCCCATCGCTTATTAAAGGCCCGATAATGGCTTGTTTAATGCGCAGGCTAAAAACAAGAGGCAAGGACACTGTCCACGCAATTACTGTGAGGAGAGGCTGGAGTCCACTGTAAGGTTTCCATAAAAGATGGGAGTTATTTCATCTCATAATAGCTGGAACATATGACATTCAGTAGATACTATACAGTAGATATATTATAGATTTGAGATAAAATAAGTCAGATTCTACTTATTTATTCCTGAAATAGATGTATTTAGGAGTTGATAAGAAGAAAATATAGGCAACACATTTTCCTCATATCACAAATTAAATTATGTCTCGTAAATCTGCTACACTGAAGGAAAAACATATTTCAGAGCCACACAAATTTGAAATGAAGTGTTGAGCTTGACATTTTAGAAACGCAGTGCGTTCAGTCTTATATTCTCCGTTTGGATTTTTTATAAATATGTCTGTACGAGTTTAATGTGAAAAGGAAACAGAGACAGAGCGGTTCGGATTCTGCTGCTGACAAATGTGCCTCGGCCTTTTTTTAAATGAGAGCCTGCAGATGGTTTGTACAGAACCTCTGAGTCTCAGGGTCGATCACAACAAAGCCGCAAACACACACACACACACACACGCACACACGCAAACGCACGTATACAAACGCACACACACACGTTGGTGTGTATCGTACCCACAGATGCAACTCGAAACTCCGGTTGGGCAACCCCACACAGATCAACAAAGGAACAAAACGACTGTGAAATCAATTGATGGATGAATCGATGTCATCCCATAAAGCCTTTGTATTACATGTTATTAAATATAACGAACTGGCTGCAGGTTATTCTAAAATTATTAATTTATCTTTTAATTCGTCTTTACTGAGCCGCTAATAAAATGCTGACTTATTATTTCTACTGTGTAAGGAGAACACTGCAAGTGTGTGTGGTGTGTGTGGTGTGTGTGTTGTATTTCAATATTTTTCGTTTTCTTGACGTTTTATATTAAAAGAAAGCAGTTTTAAACGCCATCAAATATATAAATAATAAATAAATAATACGATAAACAACAACACCAATTATAATAATAAAAATACTACTACTATTATTAATAATGATAACGATGGTCTATATATATCTTTGTTATTTTGATCATTATAATTTTTTAACATGTTCTACGTTATCAATCATCAAGTAATTTGCCCAAAAATTGTAATAAAAAGGTATTTTAGTATTTAAGTAAACTGTTAAAAAAAATTATATTGTAAAACGCAGGCTCAAATTATGATAGTACACAAATGTTCAACTCATTCGATCTGTAAACGGTGACAAATGGAATGAGAAATAAAATTATCAAGATTTTATTTTATTCGATGTAATATCTCGGGGGTTTGTTGCATTAAAGGAACATGCAGTGAAGTCAATAAACGCTGGGTTACACGTATTTTACTCTCCTCCTGTCACATGAAGCGTTGAATTGAATGTGGAGAATTTGTGCATGTTGGAAAGCTGTCCGTCTCCCCGCAGAGTGGAGTGTGTCCTCTGACTGTGCGACAGAGAAGACCTGAGCAGAGGGGTGACTGCCAGGAGCGCTGCTGACATTCGAGGGAATTCATTTATCTTTTCTAAATATGCGCACCTCACCATTAGCAGTGGTAACATGGACAGGAGAAGGGAAACTTTGACCTGCTTGACCTGTTTAAACCTGGCTATAGCCCTGCAGGATTTAAAGGTTGATTATTACCGGGAGCACAATAGTTCGGGCTTACTTTCTTTCAATTTTCCTTCGCATATCGGACTTTGTCTTTGCTTTCCCACTATTCCAGAGTTTCGGGCAGATTTACGCAGCTTTAAAAACGCGTGTAAACTCTGCTCAGTAAATTAAAAGGGGCTTAAGGAGAGTTTGGGTGCTGGCACCGGCCTCACATCCGCATGGATGCCAGAGCTGAGAGCCTATTGAGCGGCCATAGAGCTTCTCCACCCACCGCTCACCCTCCAAATCCACAAGAGCCCACGGAGACCAACAACAGTTGCAATGTTAATTCATTGCTGGTAATTCCTTATGCGGTGAATCTGATGGTTTATCTCTGTTTCTATTATTTTATAATGTGAAAGTGTTTTATTTCATTCACATTTTGTGCAGAACATAACGAGTTGACCAATAACTTATATACATCTATAACCACATTCAGGCTTATTTTTTCTAAATTCTCAAAGTAAAAAATAAAATCTATAAATTCACTAATTACCGAAAACACACACTTTCACAAACATAAACACAGGTTGCTATGTGGCGGCGCCACACACACCTGTTGTTCTGGGGCATGACACGGTACAGGCCTTCCTCGCTGTCTACAAAATGAAGGCTCGTGATCATTACCGCCCTCACGCATAACTGGTCAAAGCAATTATGAATGAAATCAATGATAATCGCGGGTAAGAGTATCACACTAACAATGGATCCACTCACACAAATAAATGGCGGACCGAGGCTGCTATTAAAACAGGCCAAAAGAGAGAGAGATGATAATAACGCAAGTTTGAATTCAGTCGTACTGTTCATTCAATCATGCGCTTAAATGGCTCAGTGCGTTTAATTATCTAAAACCTCACAAGGAGGGTGATCACCACATGCAGCAGCCGCCACTGATGAATGCAGTTTGTACTTAGCACGGGGCAATAAACCGTGGAGGCGAAAACACGGATTGGAATTCTATTTCTCAGGTGCATTTTTCCATTCAGTTCAAATCTTGCACCGAATCACAACAGCTCTTTGCGTAGTCATAGTCAGTTCCCACAAGGAGCGAGTATTGGAGACTGTAGACGGGGAGAAACCTCAAAGTTGATCCGGGCACAATCTGAGTCGACTGGTTGGGGTGAGCAGAAAAAGACGGTAGAGAGAGAAGAGAGAAGAAAGAAGAGAGAAGAGAGAGAGAACACGAACAGTTGTGTAGCCGTCATATAAGCACTGTCAGATTGGTTGTTATAATGGAAGTAACCATAGCGATACTTCTCGATATAATGATGTTATTAGGGATGGAAGCAATACTAAAATTGCGAGTAGAGTAGTACTAATTCTATATATGCTGATATATACAACAGGGTACTACTACTACTTCTAGTAATAATAATAATACAATATCTGGATCCTGTAGCTCTGGGGTTACAAAAATGCAAAATGTTTTCGATGTATCTATATATGTTTCTAAACACACACATACTCTTCATCAAAACACACATTTCATGCAATGGCGATAGATGATGCAGCAAATTTGAAAAGGTAATTGACACTGAGCAAAATGTTGCAGATTCGAGTGTTGCAGCACGGAGGGGCGATGTGCACGGGCGAGGGGTGTCACCGGGTTCAGGGCTGAGTGTTATTGAAGGGCCAGAGAAGAAATGCCTCGCAGCTGAGTCTCGGGAGGTGGCAAACAAACACACTGTGTCGCTTTATCAGTATATTAACACCAATTCTCACTCATTACATTAAGGAATATTGAGCTGCGAGTGTTTTGGGGCCTGGCGAGAAGCGAGGGAGAGAGAGAGAGAGAGAGAGAGAGAGAGAGAGAGGAGAGAGAGAGAGAGAGAGAGAGAGAGAGAGAGAGAGAGAGAGAGAGAGAGCTTGGCACGGCCCTGCAGCCTGGACACAATTGATGCCACAGTGTTCAGAGAGATAGGGGCCGTGCGCGTACACGCTGCCATCAATCTTTAGGGCAACAGCCCGTGCGAAACAACAGAGACGTTACTTAATAAACAGACTGAAGCTCAAACATGAGGCTTCTTGCAAATAAACGCACATAGATTATCAGTGAGGAGCAGATTGCCTTCCAATGATGAACGGCCTGCGGAGGTTGTGCATGGGTGCGTGAGTGTGTGTGTGTGTTTGTGTGTGTGTATGTGAGAGAGAGAGAGAGAGAGAGAGAGAGAGAGAGAGAGAGAGAGAGAGAGAGAGAGAGAGAGAGAGAGAGAGAGAGAGAGAGAGAGGAACGCGCCGAACCAGAACCGGTAAACATGTTTATTGGTAAATTAATTAAATGAACAGACTTTGACCTGGGCTGCTGTACCGGGATCACAAACAGGGCTCCATGATTGGATTTCACAACGCGGGAGACTTTGGAATAAAAAAAAATAGACAGAACGGCAGCAGCAACATTTAAGATGCAGATGTGCGCTCGTGGTTTCATGGGCACAATATTAGTGGAGCTTTGACTTTCTCATCATGAGCAGGAAGGGCAGTGATGATCAATAAATGATTAATGCTCACGGTGGACTCGGGGCAGGAGGCAGCTGCTGGATCATACAGTCAGTCCACACAGGTAAAACAGCAGATGATCATTGACTCGCCTTTTTTTTTAATTCCTCCTCCTCTTCCACAACGTGTTTTCAGAAAGCTGGATCATCACGTCCCCTCCTTCCTGCATAGTGGAGGTGGTGGGGTTTCCACGTTTCCGCCCCCACACCCCACCTCCCCACAAGCACACACACACTCCATGAATCTCCTCCCCGGGCCCCGTGCATGCGCTCCCCCCTCTCCGAGGCATAATTAATTGGACGAACTGAATTTCACACACGAATTATTCACGAATCTATCGATCGATATTGAACACCCAGGGCCTTTCTCTTAACCTCGCTTGGTTTGTCGTGAAGCAAAGAATATTAATGTCATCAGCGGGGAAAGGAAATAGGCCCAAGTTATGGAGTTTTCAGCCGAGCATAAAGGAAAGGGAAGAAAAAAATCACTCATTGAGGAATTTGATGGAGGAAAAGGTGAAATCAGGGAAAATATATTCAATAACATGATCTGCATTATTCATAGGGAATGATATCAAAAACATTTTATAATATAACAATACAAAAATTATAATAAATGAGTTTTGTCAGATGTGGATGCTGCAGCTCTGGTCAAGGTGCATGAGGTGCAGAATCCGATCAAAGGAAGTGATATTCAATGACACGATCTACTTTATTAATGTAGAATAATAAATCATATTACAATATAACAATAAATAATAGTAATAATAACAGTAGTCGAGTATTGCCAGATGTGGATCTTGCAGCTCTGGAATCAAAGCTGCGTCTATATGGCAAATGTGCCAAAATAAACCCCAGGACGCACATGTCTTTGTTTATCGGTCTCTGTGTGAGGATGTATTCAAAGTGGGTCAGCTCCTGTTCACACACACACACCAAGTGAGAGAAGTCACATCTGTCTGTGTCCGTGCGTGTGTCCGCGGGGTGCGTTCGCCTCACAAAACAACTCCCAACACCAAAAAAAAACAGGATTTCTGCTCCTGTGCACGACTTCATGTCCGTCTCTCTGCTCGGTGCCTACTGTAGCTCTAAAAGCTGCAATGATCGATTTTTTTTCTTTTATACGCCGAGCTTGGTTCAGTAATCAGGGCCCCCTTCCTCACCGATCGATCGATATTGATTACTAAATCCAGCGCCTGTAGCAAAGGCAGCGCCCCCTGTGCAGCCGGGGCCACGGCTAGAGCGACACCTGCCGATCGAAGCGGCACAAAGCAAGTTAGTCGATCGAGGTGGGCAGGACGTGACTCGCCGGCGGAGAGATGTGGACATAGAAGCTGGGACATTGTTGTGCAGGGACATTGAGACAGAATCAACATGTCCCCTGGCTACGTGTTTTATGTTCTTATTGTATAAACACATTTATGGATCTATGTTTTCAGATTTTTGTGACTTTAATCCTTCATTCCAAGGGAATAAAGTCATAGATTTTTTTATTTCAACCACTGACCAACAAATAATTTATAACGTTAATCCTAAATTCCAAGGGAATAAAATCATGAATTTGTAATATAGACCACTGATCAAAAATAATTTCAAATGAATTTCCCCTACGTGATTATTGACATCGTAAAAACGAGCCCATTCACACATCTTGTAAGATGCATTTCTGTAATACGTAGAAGTTGATTTACTGTCTGCAATTTAATCAAAAGTAAAATATTTTCCATTTTGAGGGAAAGATAGAGATAAAATTAGCAAAATACGAAAATCTCACTCAATACATGCATTAATTACACAGTTTAAAAAAAACTGCAGCCATATCTGCAAAAAACTCAATTTGATGGTATTACACCTGATGTTGTGGGTGCTTGAGTTTTATTTCTGCTGAAATGTGTGAGGTCACACATCTGGGTGAGCCACAGAAGATAAGAAAGCACACAATGGAGGGAAATGGGGTTTTCAGTATCTGCAGAAAATACAGATAATTAGACTTAAAGATTGAAATACAAGATTATCATATTATCATTATAGCCTATATAACTATACCTATTTCGATAATTCTGACTATAGTAATCTAGCCTGAAACACAAAGGAATGTGTTATACAAAAAGGGTCCAATGTATGTTAACCACTGGATTTTGAGTTTCAAAATTTAGATATTGAAACTGAATTACAGTTCAATATCTGGATTTTGGGAGACGACATCTCTCTTTGAGGGTCCCACATTTGGATTTGTTCAGTAATGTAGAGATGAGTAGTGACTGTTTAAGGAAAGACATGTCGTGCACGAGAGGGCTGTACCTGCTGCTCATTCTCCTCAGACTTCAAAGAGGCCTGGTGGAGCCTCAGTGCATGATCAGACTCATCGTCCCGCTTGGAAACGAATCCTCTTCTAGAGATGGCATGTTTTCACCGAGTGAATCTCTGTGATCACCATAGAGCTGCTCCAATGAAAGATTCTCTAATCATCCTTGCACCTGAACATTTCTTATCAGATGTCTGCTAACGTAAGCCCTTTAATGTGAGATTAAAAGAATCATTCTAAGTTAGTCAGTTAAGTCATCACATTTTCTGCAGAATAAAATACACCGAATACACTCATCCATCAAAAATGCATCTAAATTTACATATAGTGCAATATATAACAGGGATCAACAACAAGATTTTAGTAGATTTTTTACTGTTCATAAATTCACAAACATCTCATGACTCCTTTAAATCATTATCTGTTCAACTGGGTTTAATGTCTTGGATACAGATGTTTCGGATTTTTTAAGGTTGCCAGTCTAAATCACTTAAGGTGCTGGTGTAAACTACATTGTGTTAGTTTTAACCCTTTCAAATAATTTCAATTACATTCATTTGAAATAGAACAATTTGACCCGATGACGGTTCAATGTTCAGTTAACTGATTGATCTGTCCTTACATTGGCCGTGGAAAGTGGAAAACACAAACTAAGGTACAAGTATAATACACTGATATATTTGCACCTGCATTATAGCAAATGCATGACAATAGACTCTGGCTTATAAGTGGTGATATGGTCAGAACAACTCATCACAACAACAATGCTATACATGCAAATCAGATATAGATATATCTCATTTTCATACAAGCTTTGCTCAATAGTTTAACGTCCATCAGTCACACAGGATGTAAGCACGAGGTGTGTAATCTAACTGCATCTATAAAAATGAGTTATCCACAGTTCTTGGTTGTGTTTTCAGTGAGGCTGTTGTCATATTGATGAACGACAAATAAATAGATTTGCCGCTAAATCCATGGAAGGAGTAGGGCCTGCCAGCGTTAGTCTGTGGATTACTGGGTTGATATTTAGCTTGGTCTGTGGCTGCGGCTCCAACAGAACCCAATGGATTCTGAGGGTTTAAAAGTGTCTCTCGTGTCATTACACGTGGAGCGACTTCGTTAGAGGCCCGCGCCAGTGTCAACGAATTCCCTCACAAAAGCTTTATGTGACTTCTTACAGCTTTAATGATCGTCCTGTAGCATCTGACCTGCGGAGACTTAACTCACCATGACACTGACTAATTTCACCAAACCATAAAATGATATCACTCTCCTCCTCCTCTTGCTATACTCCTAATTGTCATGACTACCCTTAATCCTGTAATAAATCAAAGTATGATGAGTGTACATACTGTACATACTGTACATACAAGCACACATTTGGACCATTCTGTACGTGGCATATTAATATACGCGCACCCGTGTGATATATATTTATACAGCTTCAGTGTTGATGTGAAATATGAATATGATGGATTGGCCTGTGTGCAGGTTAGACATCTGTAGTAAACAGATTGGACTGCAATGGCTGATCAATGGGCTCTGTTCCGCTGTAATTAGACACACAGCGCCACTGCTTGGCTCCAGCCACTTCAGCATAATCACAACCCCCTCCCCCCCCTCCCACCCCAAGCGTGCGTGCGCACACATGCACACACACACAATTAAAGTCAGAGAAGGTGGAGAAAAAAAATGTCCTTACATGCATCAGGACACACACTCACCCACAGCATGGGAGTGAGACATTATTGAAGGCGAGCATGAAAGTATGAGACAATACTGAAGGCAGCAGGTGGAGGCCCCACAGGGATGGCATCTCTCTCTCCCTTTTTCTCTCCAATTTGCCCTCGTTTTATTGAGACAGTAGGGAAGCTGAGAGGGACACACAGTCTTGTTCTGGCAGGATTTCGATCCTCAGCCAGCAGGGGAACGTGTGGCTGCAGAGGTGGTGCCTTAACCTTGCACACACACACACACACAAACACACTCTCTCACTCTCACACACACACAAAACTCCTCCTATACACCATCTCTGGGCGCCGATTCTGCCTTTTACCCTGCGCCTGATGTCTGCTGCTCTCCACCTGTCTCCTACAAATACTTTTGAGTTACAGCACACTTACCCACAATACAGCATTCTATTAACTATTAATTTCTGTGTTCACTGCTCGCAACCCCACCACCAACCCCCTCCCAGACCTGTTAAAAAAAACTATACTCCCAGCGTTTTCTTTTGAAAATTGCTCTGCGTATGGGAAGGGGGCTCATAGCAGCCGGTGCATGCACCTCTTGAGTGTTTGTATTTTGAGGGTGGGGGGGGTGGGGGGGGGGCTGGGAGTGTAGAAAGTGTTATAAATACACTCTCAGAGCTCAATAGAAGGGGGCTCCAGTGGGCTCCGTTTGAAGTAGCAGACTGTAGACCTGCTGGGGGGGAGAATTCTGACCTCAGTCCCCACAGAGAACCCCCCCAATTCCTACAGCAAAGTCGGTCAATATCTCTCTCTCTCTCATTCTCCTTCACTCGCCGCCCCTCCCTCCTCTCCTCAGCTCTTCTCTTTGGTTCTTATACACCCTCACACACACGCGCACACTCTCACACACGCACACACTTTGTCTGACTCCTCCACTTTCTCTGTTCTTTTCTCTCCAACCTTTTCTTTCCCTGCGTCGGCCCCTCCTCTGTCTCTCTCATTTCAACACACACTCACAAAATGCTTACTTTTGTGCAACAGTCACTCAGTCCCCCATTGCGACTCAAACTGCATTAATATTGAATCAAACAGCAGTGTCTCCAGCTAGCAGGCAACAGCCAGTCTCCCCCTACCACCCTCCACCCACCCCACCCCATCTTTCTCTCACCGCAGGCTGGCTCCCTGTCTGCACTCTGCAGGATGGAAGGAATATTCCCACTGGGCAGGAGGCATGGATTAGCTTTAAATCAACTTTATATGGCAATAGAATGTAAAAAAACAAGAACATCAGAAAGAAACAGAAATACAAGAAAAAAGAAATAAAAAAAAAAAAAAATACCAGATAAAAAAAAAAAAAATAAAAAAAAAAAATAAAAAGAAACAAAAAAAAAGAACAAATAAAAAAAAAAAAAAAAAAATAAAAAGATAAATAGAACCAAAAAACAAAACAAAACATCAAAAAATAAACCAAAAAAAAATAAACTAAAAATAATAAAAACAATAAAAAAAAAAAAAAAAAAAAAATAAATAAAACAAAAATCAAAAACAAAAAAAAAAAAAATAAAAACAATATAAAAAAAAAATAAAAATATAAAAAAAAAAGCAACCACAAACGTACATAGAGGTAAAAGAACAAATACAAAAAACCACCTAACACCGCCCATCTCCCCATGCACCCCCCACGTGCTACCTCCACAGCCCACCTCCCCCCCCACTCCCAGCACCTCCCCCCCCCCCCCCCATCCCCCCCCCCCCCCCCCACCCCACCTCCCCCCCCCCCACACTCCCCCCACCCCACCACTCCCCCCCCACCACCCCCCCCCCCTCCCCCCCCCCCTCTCGCCCCCCCCCCCCTCTCAGCCCCCGCAGCCCCACCCTCCCTCTCACTCTACCTCCCCCCCCCCCCCCCACTCCACCCCACCCCCGTCCGCCCCCTCTCCCTCCCCCCCCCCCCACCCCCCCGCCTCACCACCCCCCCCGCCCCACCCCCTCGCCCCCCCCTCCCCCCCCACCAGCCCCCCTCTCCCCCACCCTGCCCCCCCCGCCCCCCCCCTCCCCACCCCCCCCCCCCCTCCCCCCTCCCCCCCGCCTCCCACTACCCCCCCATCCCACACCCCCCAGCCCCTCCCCCCCCCCCCCCACACCCCACCCCACACACCCCACACCCCACACACACACACCCCACCCCCCACACACCCCACCCACACACCCCACCACCCCACCACCCCACACCCCCACACACACACCCCACCCCCCCCCCACACCCCACACACCCCACCACCCACACCCCACCCCACACCCCACACACACCCCACCCCACCCCCCCCCACCCACCCCACACCCCACACACCACACCCCCCCCCCACCCCACCCCACACACACCCCACCCCACACCCCCACCCCACACCCCACACACACCCCACACCCCACCCCCCCCACCCCACCCCACCCCCCCCACCCCACCCCCCCCCCACCCCACACCCCCACCCCCCCACCCCACCCCCCCCACACCCCACCACCCCCACCACACACACCCCACCCCACCCCACCCCCCACACACACACCCCACCCCACCCCCCCCACCCCCCCCCCACCCCCCCCCCCCCCACACCCCACACCACCCACCCCACACCCCACACCACCCCACCCCACACCCCACACCCCACACCCCCCCCCCCCCCACCCCACCCCACCCCCCCCCCACACCCCACACCCCACCCCACACACCCCACACCCCACACACACCCCACACCCCACCACCCCACCCACCCCCCCACACACCCCCCCCCACCCCCCCCCCACACCCCCCCCACCCCCCCCACACCCCCCCCCCACACACACACCCCACCCCCCCCACACCCCACCCCCCACCCCACACCCCACCCCACACACACACACCCCACACCCCACCACACCCCCCCCCCACCCCACACACCCCACACCACACACCCCACACACACACCCCACACACACACACACCCCACCCCACCCCCCCCCCCACCCCACCACACCCCACCCCACCACACACACCCCCCCCCCACCCCCCCCACACCCCACCCCCCACACCCCACCACCCCACACCCCACCCCACACCCCACCCCACCCCACCCCACCCCACCCCCCCCCCACCCCACACCCCCCCCCCACACCCCACCCCCCCCACCCACCCCCCCCACCCACACCCCACCCCCACACCCACCCCACACCCCCCCCCCACCCCCCCCCCACCACCCCCCCCCCACACCCCACACACACCCCACCCCACCCCCCCCACACCCCACACCCCCCCCCACACCCCACCCCCCCACCACACACCACACCACCCCACCCCACCCCCCCCCCACCCCACACACACCCCCCCCCCACACCCCACCCCACACACACACCCCCCCCCCACCACCCCCCCCCACACCCCCCACCCCACCCCCCCCCCACCCCACCCCCCCCCCACACACACCCCACCCCCCCCCCACCCCACCCCCCCCCACACCCCACCCCCCCCCCACACACCCCCCCACCCCACCACCCCCCCCACACACACACCCACCCCCCCCACACACCCCACACCCCCCCCCACACACCCCACCCCCCACCCCACCCCACACCCCCACACACCCCACACACACACACCCCACACCCCACACACACCCCACCCCCCCCCCCACCACCCCACCCCACCCCACCCCCCACCCCCCCCCCACCCACCACCCCACCCACCCACCCCACACCACACCCCCCCCCCACCCCCCCCCCACACCCCCCACCCCACCCCACACACACACCCCACCCCCCCCACACCCCCCCCACCCCCCCACCCACACCCCCCCACCCCCCCCACCCCCCACCCCCCCCCCACACACACCCCCCCACCCCCCCACACCCCACCCCCCCCCCACACCCCCCCCACCACCCCCCCACACACACCCCCACCCCCCCCCCACCCCCCCCCCACACCCCCCCCCCACACACACACCCCCCCCCCACCCCCCCCCCACCCCCACCCCCCCCCCACCCCCCCCCCACACCCACCCCACCCCACCCCCCCCCCCACACCCCCACCCCCCCCCCACCCCCCCCCACCCCCCCCACCCCCCCCACCCCCACACCCCCCACACACCCCCCCCACACCCCCCCACCCCCCCCACACCCCCCCCACCCCCCCCCCACACCACCCCACACACACACCCCCCCCCCACCCACACCCCCCCCCACCCCCCCACACCCCCCCACCACCCCCCCCCCACACACCCCCCCCCCACCACCCCCCCCCACACCCCCCCACCCCCCCCACCCCCCCCACCCCCCCCCCACCCACCCCACACCCCCCCCACCCCACACACCCCCCACCCCACACCCCCCCCCCACCCCCCCCCCACACCCCCCCCACCCCCACACCCCCCCCCACCCCCCACACCACCCCCCCACACCCCACACACACCCCCCCCCCACCCCCCCCACCCCCCCCCCACACCCCCCCCCCACACCCCCCCACCCCCCCCCCACCCCCCCCCACCCCCCCCCACCCCCCCCACCCCCCCACCCCCCCCACCCCCCCCCACCCCCACCCCCCCCACCCCCCCACCCCACCCCCCCCCCACCCCCCCCCCACCCCACCCCCCCACCACCCCCCCCCCACCCCCCACACACACACCCCACACCCCCCCCACCCCACCCCCCCCCACACCCCCCACCCCACCCCCCACCCCCACACCCCCCCCACCCCCCCCCACACCCCCCCCACCCCCCCCCCACCCCCCCCCCCCACCCCCCACACCCCACCCCACCCCACCCCACACCCCCCCCCCACACCCCCCCCCACCCCCCCCACACCCCCACCCCCCCACCCCACACCCCCCCCACCCCACCACCCCCCCCCACCCCACCCCACCCCCCCCCCACCCCCCCCCCACCCCCCCCACCCCCCCCCCACACCCCCCCCCCACACCCCCCACACACACCCCCCCCCCCCCCCCCCACCCCCCCCCCACACCCCCACACCCCCCCCCACCCCCCACACCCCCCCCACCCCCCCCCCACCCCACCCCCCCCCCACACACCCCCCCCCCACCCCCCCCCCACACACCCCACACCCCCCCCCCACCCCCCCCACCCACACCCCCCCCCCACACCCCCCCACACACACACCCCCACCACCACCCCACCCCCCCCCCACCCCCCCCACACCCACCCCCCCCACACACACCCCCACACCACCCCCACCCCCCCCCCACCCCCCCCCCACCCCCCACCCCACCACACCCCACACCACACACACACCCCCCCCACCCCCCCACCCCCCCCCCACACCCCCCCACCCCCCCCACCCCCACCCCCCCCACCCACACACCCCCCCCCCACACCCCCCCACACCCCCCCCACCCCACACCCCACCCCCCCCCACCACACCACCCCACCCCCCACCCCACCCCCCCCACACACCCCCACCCCCCCCCCACCCCACCCCCACCCCACACCCCACACCCCCCCCCCACCCACCCCCCCACACACCCCCCACCCCCCCCCCACACCCACACACACACCCCACCCACACCCCACCCCCCACCCCACACCCCCCCCACACACACCCCACCCCCCCCACACCCCCCCCACCCACCCACCACACACCCCACACCCCCCCCCACACACCCCCCCCCCACACCCCCCCCCCACCCCCCCCCCACACACCCCCACACACACACCCCCCCCACCACCACCCCCCCCCACCCCCCCACCCCCCCCACCCCCCCCACCCCCCCCCCACCCCCCCCCCACACCCCCCCCCACCCACACCCACCCCCCCCCCACCCCCCCCCACACACCCCACCCCCCCCCACCCCCCCCCCACCACACACCCCCCCCCCACCCCACACACCCCCCCCCCACACACCCCACACACACCCCCCCACCCCCCCCCCACCCACCCCCCCCCCCCCCACCCCACCCCCACACCCCCCCCCCACCCCACCCCCCCACCCCCCCACCCCCCCCCCACACCCCCCCCCCACACCCCCCCCCCACACACACCACCCCCACCCCCCACACCCCCCCCACACCCCCCACCCCCCCCCCACCCCCCCACCCCCCCCCCACACCCCCCCACCCCCCCCCACCCCACCCCCCCACCCCCCCCCACCCCACCCCCCCCCCACCCCCCCCCCACCCCCCCACACCCCCCCCCCACCCCCCCCCACCCCCCCCCCACACCCCACCCCCCCCCACCACACCCCCCCCCCACCCCACCCACCCCCCCCCCACCCCCCCCACCCCCCCCCCACACACCCCCCACACCACACCACCCCCCCCCCACCCCACCCCCCCCCCACACACCCCCCCCCCACCCCCCCCACCCCCCCCACCCCACCCCCCCCCCACCCCACACACACCCCCCCCCCCCCCCCCCACCCCCCCCCACCACCCCCCCCCCACCCCACCCCCCCCACCCCCCCCACCCCACCCCACCCCACACACACCCCCCCCCCACACCCCACCCCACACCCCCCCACCCCCACACCCCACCCCCCCCCCACCCCACACCCCCACACCCCACCCCCCCCACACACCCCCACACCACACACCCCACACCCCACACCCACACACACCCCCCCCCACCCCACACACACACACCACACACTCCCCCCCACCACCCCCACACCCCCCCCCCACACACCCCACACACACACACACACCCACCCCCACCCCCCCCACCCCCCCCCACACCACCCCCACCCCCACCCACACCCACCCCCACACCCCCCCCCACATCCCCACACCACACACACACACCACACCCCCACTCACCCCACACACACACCCCCACACCCCCCCACCCCCCCCACACACACCCACACCCACCCCCCACACACACACACACACACCACCCCCCACACCCCCAACCCCCCCCACACACCCCCCCCCCACACACCCCCCCCACACCCACCCACACACCCCACACACACCCCACACACCCACCCCACCACCACACACCCACCCCCACACACCCCCCCACACCCCCTCACACTCACCCCCCCCCACACACACCCACACCCCCACCCCCCCCCCACCCCACCCCCCCCACCAACCCCCCCCACCCCCCCACACCCCCCCACACACCCCCCACCCCACACACACACACACCCCCCCCCACCCCAACCACCCCCCCACCACCCCCCCACACACACACCCCCCCCCACACCACCACACCCCCCACACACACCCCACACACACACACCCCCCCACACCCCCACCCCACCCCACACCCCACCCCACCCCCCCCCCCCCCCACACCCACACTACCCCACACCCCCCACACACACCCCCCCCACCCCCCACCCCCCACCCCACCCCACACCCCACCCCCACCCCACACCCCACACCCCACCCCCCCACACACCCCCACCCCCCCCCACCCCCCCACACACACACCCCCACACCCCCCCCCACCCCCACCCCCACACCACCCACACACCCCACACCCACCCCCCCCACACACCCCCACACCCACCACACACACCCACACACACACCCCCCCACCACACCCCCCCACACCCCCCCCACCCACACCCCCCACCCCCCCCCCACCACCCCACCCCCCCCCACACACCCCACCCCCCACCCACACCCACACACCCCACACACACCCCACACCCCCCCCCACCCCCCACCCCCCCCACCCCACCCCCACCCCCCCACACACACACACACCCCACACACACACCCCCCCACCACACCCCACACCCCACACCCCTCACCACCCCCCCCACCCCACACACCCCACCCCACCCCCCCCCACCCCACACCCCCCCCACACCCCACACCCCACCCCCACACCACACACACCACCACACCCCACCCCCCCCACACCACCCCCCCACCCCCACCCCCACCCCACCCCCACACACCCCACACACCCCACACCCACACCCCACACACACACACCCCACACACCCCCACACACCCACCCCCACACCCCCCCCCACACACACCCCCCCCCACCCACACCCCACACACCCACCCCCCACCCCACCCCCCACACCCCCACACACCACCCCACCCCCACACACACACCCCCCCCACCCCACACCCCCACACCCCCACCCCCACACCCCCCACCCCCACACACACACACACACACCCCACACCCACACACCCCACACCCCACACACCACACACACCCCCCCACACCCCCACACCCCCCCCCCACACACACCCCCCCCACCACCCCACCCCCCCCCACCCCACACACACACACCCCACCCCCCCCACACCCCCACCCCACACCCCCTCACCCCACACCCCACCCCCCCCACCCCCCCCACCCCACACACCCCCCCACACCCACCCCACCCCACACACCACACACCCACCCCCACCCACACACACACCCCCCCACACCCACCCCCACACACCACACCACCCCACACACCCCCCCACCACCCCACACCCCCCACACCCCCCCCACACCCACCCCACCCCACACCCCCCCACACCCCCCACACCACCCACCCCCCCCACCCCCACACACCCCCACACACCCCCCCACCCCCCACACACCCCCCCACACCCCCACACCCCACACCACACACACCACCCCACACCCACACCCCCCCACACACACCCCCCCCACACCCCCCCACCCCACCACACACACACACCACACACACCCCCCACACCCACCCACCCCCCCCCCCCACCCCCCACCCCACCCCCACCCCCACCCCACACCCCACACCCCACACCCCCCACCCCCCACCCCCCCCCACACACCCCCCACACACCCCCCCCACCCCACCCCACACCCCACCCCACCCCACACACACACCCCACCCCACACACCCCCCACCCCCACACACCCCCCCCACCCCCCCCCCCACACCCCACACACCCCACCACCCCCCCCCACACACACACCCCCACACACCCCACCCACACCACCCCACCCCCCCACCACACCACCCCCACCACCCCCCCCCACCCCCCACCCCCCCACACCCCCCCACACACCCCCCACCCCCCCACCCCCCCACCCCTCCCCCCCCACAACACACGCACACACCCCCCCACACACACCCCCCCACACACACACACACACCACCCCCCACACCCACACACACC